>VXBP01003162.1:185584-295524 GCA_013400115.1 Rhinopomastus cyanomelas
GAGGATGCATGTCTGCTGCACCGAGGGATGCAGGTGTGGGCGCTGAGAAACTCAGGCCATCCCGGACTAACATGCTTTCCTTCCCAGGTCTCTAAATAGAAGAAGATCCAAGGCCCAAACTGGAGTGGTTTACCATTCTACTTTCTCAGGTTCTGTGAGAATTAATGACATTAATGACAGAGTTTCCAGTTTGTATGCACCGTCTTGCATAACCTTTTATGGGTATAGTTACTGTTAATAAATCTTTCTGGAGTTTCCCTAAGCCATCAGTTGTCTGGTGAATTTTATCCGAGATGCCATTGAGACCTCACTGCTTTGCTTTCCTTTGTTTGATATTAAATTGTGGTCCTGAACCCACCACAGCTGTCCTCTGCCACGGCCGAGACCGCTGGGCACCACAGAACGTCCTTTGCCCCAGCTCTTTGAAACAGACGTACGTCCCCCGGTCCAAGTATCTGATGCCATTTGTGGTTCTTCACTCTTGAACTTTGGCTCTTCTTGTCAAAACACATTTTGCAGATGGAGGAGACTGAACAGGAGATGAAGTCGCACAGGCTAACAGACCTGCCATTGTCTTCTGACAACTCCTGTGTATCTGCAGAGGACGGAAGGTCTCGTGCTGGTTTTCTTCTGTGCTCTCTTCCTCTCACGGAGTTCTCAGCTCTGTGCTGTTTGCATTCAGTAAACAGGGAGCTCCACATACAGTGATCAAGCTGTTGCACAGCACCACTGTGTAGTAACAGACGTTTATTGTCGCGGGCACTAGATTCATGAAGTTACAGCCAAAGGCACTGGATTTCTACTCATCCCCAGGAATATTTGGAAATCCTACTTGCCCATTATTTTGAGTGGCCGCACTACAGGAGTTGGTTCATGGTTTGACACCAAGGAGAACCCAGAGAAACCCACGTCAGGAAAGTCCAGTGCCAATTAAGTGTAACAGATAGATACCAATATACAAGCTCTAAGAACTGCGGGCGCAGTTCCCAGCCAAGCAGCAATAAATCTACCTACAATACCACGTGCATTAGCTACACAGTCCGTCACCTATAACATCTTCATGGTGCTAGAAAACGAGAAGAAAACAAAGCCCTGCTTAGCCAAGCAAAGGAAGTAGCTTCTTGCGAGCAGTTTTCTGCGATGTGGAAGAAGAGGCTGAGTGACAACAGCTTTGCTTTTTGCATTGCACAGACACTCCTGGTAAGGACAAGAGGAATGAAGCCTGCAGTTACAGCAGAGATGTGAACTCTAAGCTCTACACAAGACATGTCCTGTATTCAGTCACCAATGGTACTTTGAGTGCCAAACGCATTTTCTCAGCATTTCAAAATGCACCAATTAAGTTAAAAGTTAAAATGAACTCGTTGGGAACTGAAGCCAGGACCTCAGGCTGTAGAGCCAGGCTTTTCCTGACCCCTTTCTGACCCTGGGCGAGCAGCATCATTCCAATTTCCCTCACGGTTAACTTACACAGACATCCCACACACTCGTATTGTTACCTCTACTTGTAGCAGCCGTAACGGAGCGCATCAGCTCCTCCTCAGTGGCAGAAGCCTTCATCCTTACCAGTGCTGTTCTACGCAGCCAGCAACAAATGAGCCTACAGATCAGCTGGCTTTAACACAAAGTGAACACGCAGAGCTCTGCTTCAGCATTGTCTCTCGTGCACCATCGGCACCTGACTGAAGAATCCTAACAGCACGTTTCCACACCGGACAGCTCTTGCATCTTCTACTCTGTGAAATCAGATCTTAACTCCGATTTACAGCGCTTGGTCTGGAGAGAACTACAATCACCTCGTTAGGCAGTTTGCTCCCAACTCCTGACAAATACTGCCCAAACACCTCTCTAAGGTGCTCTGTGTGTTTTATACCTGTCCAGGTTGAAAAACCCAAACAATTAGGCAGGTCCAGGGAGCCAGTCTGGGTACAGAGCCACTTTGGATCATTTTTGGCCCCAACAGGCTGAACAATTGCTGTTGCCTACTTCATTGTACCACAGTGGTTTTGGAGTAGAGGGCTTGAGGATCAAACTTTTAGAGGCAGTGGACATTCAGTTTCCGTGGAGACCTGTGGGGTCCAACAGCCATGAGAACCAACGTGCAACAGACCCTTTAAAACAAACAGTAAAGTTCCTGTTTGCCAGTGTTGTGTGGGACTGACTCAGAGAGCCAACTCCTACCAAAGCACAAAGTCACAGATGCAAGAATGAAGGTTTAGTAAGCCTCTGGCTAAAATTGTGAGGCAGGTTACTTGAGGACAGTCTGGCTGCTGACTGAGACTTCTGAGACTCTTCCTTTCCTTTTGAGATTCCACTGAATGATCCCAGCTAGTGATTCGCTCTCATAAATATTTAGCAGTATCTGGTCTGCTGCTTAGGGCAGATGAAATCTGCACTTCCCCTCACTCCTCACAGCTGCGAGTGCTGACTGGCACGAGCCGTTTGGAAGCTGGACACTAAGCAACACACTCCTCGCCTGCAGGTACCCCGGCACGCCGTTAGCCTGGTCTGGGTGGCCACCCCAGAGCACAGACCTACAACATGTGCTGGTCACACCCACGACGCAGGGAGCTAGTGAGCCTCCACATAATCAGTCTGCACCCAGCAGACACTGCACACAGAACATCTCACAGACCTTTGGGGCACTTCTCGCTTTGGACACCGCTCCCCTACGCGACTCATTCCTGGAATCCCCCGGCCACAGCAGACAACTGGCTGGCTGGTGCCACAGCCTGTCAGCGCCTTCCAGCAAAACAGATAGAAGATGCTGAGCGGGGGGTCGAAAGTGAGGTTAGTTTCTGACAAGCCTCAGAGGAACCAGCACACAACAGGCAACTTCCTTTCTCCTTCTTGGCTTCCGGAAGCTTCATCCTGGGGGTCACCAATGCATCACGTGTCCAAAGCCTCAGATGTCACGTTGAGGACAAGAGGGAGATCAGTCTTGGTGAAGAACACAAGTGTGAGCCTCCACACAGAAGGAGAGCTCAGAGTACTTCAAAATTGTGCCTCTACCTGGGTAGCCTGAACCAGGATGGCTGGGCCCTGATGTAAAGGTTCACGGAAGAGACAACTGTTCTCTGCAGAAGCCTGTTTTCTGTGCCCTTGTGCCAACAGCACTGACCTTTGAGCAGCGCGTAAGGGACTGAAGGATGCAGTTACGCCTCTGCAACTCGTACCTGAAAGACCCCATCCAGCCGGAGCTCCCCCACGCAGGACACGTTCACGGGCAGTGCGGCGTCACAGACGCGCACAGCGAACGCTGCTTACTGTGAGCAGAGTCCCTGTTGAGCAGGGTTCGGCCAGGCTTGCTGAGCGCACAGGCAGGTACAGCGTCTGCCTGGCAGCACGCTCCTCCCCCGGCAGTCCAGGTGAGAAGTGTACCGACGCGCTGCGCAGCCGCTGAAGCGCGGGCTCACACGATTTTAGGTTCAGGGTGAAGTCAGGCTACACGACTGCGGCCCAAGCACTTGCAAGAACAAGCTACTGATGCTTCTTGCAAAGCGCTGTTTGGAGCAGGCTTGTTCCTTTCTGGATGCATGCACATGGAATCGGCTTTGTTGTTACGAACAAGCACATAAACTGATTCCTATTCCCAGATGCACCTTCTCTGGGGACTCACACAGTAGCCCTACTATCATCACAGGCCAGGGGATGCCATCCTTTCCTGATAAGCTTCCAGATACACTGGTATGAAGCCTCTTGAAGAAGAGCTTGAGCTTTGCTAGGACACTCCCCACATACGGTGCCTTGAGCAGCAGCAGTACTCAGTAACTTACAGTGCATTTACTTGGGCCTTCAGAAAGAAAAGGCTATAAAAGCAGGTTTATGAGACTCACCAGAGGCAAGTACATCAAATGAAACTGAGGTGGAAACCACAGTGAACTCAACAGCAAGCTGTGGTTTATACTAACTAGGCCAGAGTGAGACACACGGATTCTAGCTGTACACACAACTGAACACACAGAACCAAAGGCATCAGCAACTGCAAATCTGCACAAGCTGAAGTAATGTGTGAACAACCCTCCTTTCAAATACCCTTGTGCCCTCCTTACCAGATTGATCAGTCTTCTCATCGCATGTTCATGTGAGCAAATGCATTCGCAGGGATCAAATCCGCCCTCTGCCATGGTTGTCTGGATAAACCCGAACTCGTCTGCGAGCACCTAGAGAAAGTGGTAACAAAAGGACAGTGAACTCTTTCCCAGCTGACCTTGTTTTCCACAGACTCACACATCAAGTTTCAGTTCACTTAATGCCGAGGTGAAAATCCCAAACAAAGGAGGGTAATCCTATTATTCCTTTGGCAGCAGGAGCGAAGAAGCCTGGTCTGTGCAGTTCCATCGTGACGCTGCCAAAAGCAGCGTCCTCACACGGCCTCCTTACAGAGCCAAACAACCTCTTGCAAGAACCTCTGTGTGTGTCCCCTGGGCTTTCCCACAAACACACAGAAGTCATGCTGACAAACAAGGACCAGAGAGGAAACCCTGGTCTCTCATGTGCACTGTGGAGCTCTGAAGTGTACCAACACCATCTGAAGAACCAGGGGGAACCTTTACTCCTGAACTCTGGCAAACCACTGGCACCGTCCCTCTGGATCAATGTACAGGAAAACAGTGTTAATCCCAGCAAGTTCCTTGATAAAGGGAGAAACGCTTCTCCTTCTTGTGGAATGAAAGCAGCAGGGGTGCAAACATGGATGTACTTGGAAACACTTTCAAAACGGAGCTGCAGACACTAATTGTAGCTCAAAGAAGTAGGTCATTCACTCAGCAATATGGAAAATTCAAAGAGGCTGTAACGAACACGGTGGGGAATCAACTTCAGGCTGTTCACTTGCTAAACCCACTCATACCAGTGGTTACACGCTGAGCACACACACGTGCACCTGCACTATCTACCACCAAAGGCCTTCTCAGCACCGTAACTGATGTGGAACATAGGTAGTGGACTGCAAGGCACTGTCACCCATGTGGTCACACCAGGGACTGACTTCTCCTGAATGAGGACCCTTAGAGCCTGTTAGATGTGATCTGCATTGATTTCTCCTGAATGAGGACCCGTACAGCACACTACATCTGACCTGCATAACGATCCTTGCAGACTATTTGAATCAGTCAGCATTCAAAAGCAGCAGGATGCAGTCTGTGCTGCACACACGGAGGCTCTAACGCGAGAGAACCGCCAAACTCTATAAATGCAGGCAAACAGAGTGGATACAACTCACCCCCTTCCTAAGCCAAGCACTTTATGAAGGTGCCAGCCGTTTGCCCAGGGTGTGCTGAAGGAACAGATGTGCTCAGCAGTCATCACCTACGAAGACCTAGAGCACTCATCACATGCAAGCGTTTTAGTGTTTACCCCCACTGTGAGGACGATGACCAGCTCAGCCACATGCTGTGCTACAGCCTCTCCTTAGCGCCTCACCTCTCCTTAGACCCTGAGGTCTGTTAGTTGTCTGACCTGCGTAAGGTTTGGTCATATGAAACCAGTATGTTCAGGCATCCCAGAGCCGGGTGCCTTGGCTCTCAGGCAGCCTGTTCACATTCAAACCTGTTCCAGAGCCGCACTGTGCCTCCTGCCCGCCTCCAGTACCTGCAATGGTCTGACCTCACGCCAGCCGCTAACTTGTCCCGCCCAGCCCTGACCTCTTAGCTCCAGGTCACACCCGCTCTCCACCTTCTGCAAATACAGTCCTACACACAGCGCAGCCCACAAAGGGTGAGTGCGTGCTCCACTCTTCTCCTTGTGACCCTGCAATCTCTTTCCATGCCACTGTGTGCTTTCTCGGTCACTGTGTTCCTTGGGATTTACAGAGTCATGGGCAAGGCCGTGGCAGCCGCCCGGCCATGACACCAAAGACCTGCCAGCACTTGGAGAAAGCGATTTCCACTCACGACGACCCAACTTTGATTGCTGCCAGCACCGGGTTTGACTCACGGGGTTTAACACCAGCCGCAAGGTGCGTTTGGTCAATACGCCCCGCTGCCAGCTGGGAAGGGATGTGTTATGGCCTCTAGAGCAAACTGACGCGGAATGCAGACAAACACGCAAGAGTCGTTAGGAGCTCTGCGGTGTAAAGAGGCCCCCGGGGCAATCAGCAGCAGCACTGCTGAAATTAAACCCTGCAGCCAGAGCTGGAGTTACGGTACCTTGGCAGCAAAAGCAAAGGATGGTCTCTGATTATTTAGGACAGAAATAAAAGCCCAGCACTATCGTTTGACTTCAGCATCTATTTGGAACTGTAGGCAATGAGGCCGCATGAGAGGTATTTCCAGTCTCTCGTGATTTAAAACATAGCGTTCTCACTTAGAGTACTGATTGCAAATGGTTTCTTCCTGTGTCACCTTCGCCAGTCTGAGCCGTGTTTAAGGCCAGGCTGGATGGGGCTCTGGCCAGCCTGGTCTAGGGTCCCTGCCTGTGCTGGGGGGGTTGGAACTGGATGATGGTTCCTTCCTAACCCGAGTGACTCTCATTCCATGGCTTCTCCAGTCAGGTGAGCCTGCTCTGGAAGGAGGATTGGACTAGATGATCTTTTGGGGTCCCTTCCAATCCCTTATGATTCTATGAGCCCTACAGCCAACACTCCCTACTACCCCAAAAGCAATCTTTATGGCTACAGCCTGAGTTCCTGTACCTGGGGACTCCCCTGTACTCTACATTACTGCAACGACAATGCCTGATGTCCCAGATCAGCACCACCTCTTGAGCAAACAGCCAGCAGCTAGGGAGCTCTGGGAGGCAGCGCTTACACTCTGCCTCTCTCCACCCTAATCATTGCAAAACCAAATTCCTTCCCAGCACGAAGGCAAACAACAAGTTTGGTCAGTTTTCTGAGGCAGATTAGCCAGACTGTCCAAGTGCACACACTGGTGAGCTCCGCTCCTCAGTGTAAAGCAGGGTGTCAGATACTTACAGCTCCAGTAGTCCAAGAAACACTCAGACAGAGCCACCACAGGCTTTTCACAGACGGAATATGGCACCTGCACCATCAAAACTGTCAGCCTGTTAACTCTTCTCTCTGCTGGATGCGAGCACTTGTAAAACGCAGCCTATCACTTAGCAGTGATACCTCCAGTGCCCCAGTTTCCTCTGTTCACAGCTGGTTGTGCTGTGTTGCTGTTTTCCTGAAGATGGAGGGTAAAGAAATCCTTGAGAGCAAAACACCTCAGAGTAGAGCAGACGTTAAAGAGAAGCAAAACCCTATCTAGCTCCTTGTTCCTGTTTTCCAGCTAACTGCAATAACTCAGGGAGCAACTGTCAGATAAGTCCAACAAACGACAAAGTTACCTTTGCTGCTGAGTTCAGTTTGAGAGCAGAGTGGCAGAACAAATGAAAACACAGATAAAGTCCAAAACAAAAACAGAGAAAGCAGACAAATAGCTTGTTTGGCCTCTGCAGGCAGCCCGAAGAGAGTCATCAAGGGCTAAAAGCAAAAGGCATGTACAAAGTGTGACCAGTTGTCCATCCCAAAGATAAAGTGTTCATTCGTATCCCCCAGCCAGAGGCAGAAACACTCTTTCACTCCTCCAGGATCCCCTAAAGGATCCTGTTTGCCATAGAAGTTATTCGTTCTCTCGCCTTTTTAGCTGGCCCTGAGCCACCTTAGCAGCCACGTCTTCTTACAATACCTGACTCCTGTAGTTGTTTTCCTCAGAGCACACCATAAGGTTGGTCCTTCCTTCTATCTCTCCCATCTCCAGAGGACCTCCAGGTATTAACTTCTAGCATCTAAAGCATCCTGTATGTTGGCCTTGCACAGCTTAACTCTCTGGTGATCCCACACGTGAAGTCCCATCACAGAAGAACTAACTGGCAGAGGGGCTGTGGGACAACAGCACTCATTAAGTTGTGCTGGGGAGGAGGCAGACATCTGCTTCAGTTAAAGCAAGAACAGGCTGCTGTGATAAGCTCCTCAGAACCACTTTTAGACGACTCTTTCTTCTTCTCCTTGGCTACTCTGTGTACCAGAGCACCTCAGCTTACTCGTTGCTAAGCATTCAAAATGCCTCTGGTGCAAGTGGTCACTCCAAAATGTCTCTAACCCTGCTTCTCCTCAGGTCTGAGCTCAGTGAGCCACGGCTCACCACATCCTGCTTCTCCTAGGGTCTGGGCTCACTGAGCCGTGCCTTGCCACACACAGCCCGGTTCGGCATCGCCCAGGTGTGCTCCAAAACAACAGGCAAAGCCAGCCAAGCAATCACACCAGCCAACCCACAGCAGCCCACACACTCAAAGTCAGTGGCTCCCAGCTAAACTCACTCTTCTCTGCATTTGCTGTGTAAGGCACTGTCCTGCTGATTTCTGTAGTCTATAACATTTGTGCCCCACGTGCACCCACCCTCCCACAGAACCCTGTGTGTCCCTTTCCTTTTGGTGAACCACCTACACCCAACTCACCAGCCTACTCTTTAACTTCTGACCTTCAGTTGCACAGCTAAACTCTGCAGGCCAGGGAATTTTATCCTCTGATCTCTGCATCAAATCTCTCTTCAGACTGGGTTAGAGCACAGAGGAGAAAAACAGTATGTGTGGATTTGGGGTTTCTCTCTTAAATAAACCTACCCAGAGCCACACGTAGACAGGGCTGGCTGATTTCACCCAGAGAGATCTTTGCTATTTCTAGTGTTTCCAGTTGCTGCTACCAGAGCAACAGAAAGGAGGAACAAGGGCAGAAACTATAAAAGAACCATTAAAAAAGCAAAGGAAGGGACACAGCACCAAACTACTAGGCAGTGTAAGAGAACAGAAGTGTTTGTGGTTGAACAGGGAAGCACCATCCCAAAGGAAGCGCAGACATAGGGAGGAAACAAAGAGAAAAACAAGCAGTACTTTCCAAGTAAATCAACGTTATCCTGCCTTCAGTGAGTGGACCTGTGATCCCACAGCAACAGGGGAGCACACCCCCTTAAACCTAAATCCACGCAGGAGCCAAAGGCCTGGCATGAGTGCCCAGGGAAGAGGGTGAGCATCTGTTACACCAGAGTTTGGAATCGTCTGGGTTACACACTGGCAAAAATAAGCCTCAGGAAACTTCCTTTCCAGAGCAACTTCCTCTGTCCAAAGGCGGCTATCAACAGGGTCTGCGACAAAGACGACTCCTGCACACAAACAGACACTCATTAAAGCATTCCAGGGATCTGTTCTTCCCCGTCACTGCGCTCTGGATAGTTCAAGTGAATACTTTCTCCTAGGACTCAACTCTGAACCGTGGCACCATGGCACTTGGCTTTCTTACGCTGGTGCTTTGTAATCCCTTTTACTCACAAGCCAAGAGCAGCTCTATCCCACCACGTCTGCTGCACTTCAGAGGTCCATCCTACTTCTACTGACGCAACTATCAGCGCTTCCAGCAGCTTCAGTGGGCCAGCATCTCATAGTTCTGCAAGGTCACATGTCTCTCGAGGACAGCAGCAGATGACCTTTCTCTACCAGGCCTCCTCCTCGCCATGAAATGGAGTTTTGAGGACAAAGGCAAAGCAGCAGCCAGCTGACTTGGTAGCCAAAGCAAACCAACTGCACATCAGTGCGGGTGCTGCCAGAGGAGCACTGCCACAGTGAAGTGTGGCTCCAGTTACAGCCTTCTGCAACCCACTGTCCCAGTCCACGTCCATTTAACTCTTTTAGGGAGAAGTCTGATGGCTGCTGAACACCCAGAAAGGCTTCCTAGACACAGCAGCACTTGCAGAGCTCAAAGCAATCACCTCTGCTCTCTTTCCTTGTAATTCCAGGGGGCAGGAGGGAAAAGCAGCTGATTTTGTACTTGAAAGCATCAGCACTTCTCCGGAACTTCCAGCTGCAGCCTAATGAGCCGACAAGTGGATTTCTGCACTGCAGCTTTTCTCAGGATAATTAACAAGATGCAAGATGAACTTTACAGAGCAGACTAAGCTCTCCTCACGGAAAAGTCTGGGCTTGACCATGCAGACAGCTGTGTGCAACTGGTGCTGCAGTTGGCTTTCACAGAGACATCAAGACCAGCAGGCATGCCATGAGAGAACTGCTCACCCAGCTAGACCCTGCTCACTAGCAGGTCA
The DNA here is from genome assembly GCA_013400115.1 of Rhinopomastus cyanomelas. Classification (NCBI taxonomy): domain Eukaryota; kingdom Metazoa; phylum Chordata; class Aves; order Bucerotiformes; family Rhinopomastidae; genus Rhinopomastus; species Rhinopomastus cyanomelas. The sequence continues at coordinate 195,619 of VXBP01003162.1, forward strand.
CTTGGCTACCATTTCACAAGTGTTTTGGTGTGCAAGGAAATGATTAAAGATCAAGAGAGGTTCTTCTCCCCCTCTGCTCTGGCAGGGGGATTGGACTAGATGATCTTTGAGGTCCCTTCCAATCCCTAATGATTCTATGATTCTACAATATTCTACTGTCACCCTCCTGGTGCTTCTGACAAGCGCTAATTTAATAGAAAACAACTTACAAACAGAAGCAAAACCGAACACACTCTGAAATGCTGAGGCAGCCCCTGAAGGACACCGCATTGCATCCTGAAATCAGGGAGTGCGGCTGAGCAGGGGCAGCCTCAGGACTGGGAAGTGCCAAAGATTTTCTCGATGGTTTCGCTGGGTTTTTCTGATGGCTCACAGGACTACTGGCACATCCCTCGTCCCTACAGCACGAATCCACCGCTGTGTGACCTCCGCAAGACTGTGAGCGTGGTGGGGCCACTGGCTCTTCCAACCCAATGTGGACATTTGGACTTCTTCTGAGTGTGTCAGGAAATCCTTCTGGTGACTGCCAAGAGCACTGGCACCCAGAGTAGTGAAAACATAGAAGACTTACCGTTACGGCCAAAGCCCTGCCACAGCCAAGCATCACAACACTTCTCTCACCAAAGTAGGTGAAAAACTCACACTGCTGTAAAGGGTGGCAGATCCAGCAAGAATCTGGTAGGAAACACGGCTACCCAAGGGTCCAAGTGTGCCAAGGGGCACCAGTTCACCACAGAACGGTGTACTGGGGAAATACCATTACATGAATGCTTCTCTCAGTCAAATTTAGGCTGCTGGTGTCAGGTACAACTCTCAGAGGGCCAGAACCCACACTTTAATACCTTGCACTGTCCTGGTACACCTTCCTTCTGATGACCAGTCCCCAGTACGTGAGTGGAGATGTTTCAGGCTGCAGTGCTCTAAGGCTGATGCCAGTGACCAGGAATGAATGCCCCAAGGGAGCTACGTAAGACATGGCAAAGTTTTAAAAAGCCTTTTGCCGACTCCTGTGCAGGTGGCTGAAGACTTCCTGTGGGCAAAACACCTGGAGAGCTGCTCATCACACATACCCAGTCAGGGGTGTTCCAAAAAGGCAATCCAGCTGTTCTAGAGCTAGCCTGTTGGTATCTGACACAGAACATTGTGCTGTCAGCACCTGGGCACCCTTTTGTTAAAAGGGTGACGTTTTCCTGAAAGAAACCTCTTGGAATATGGAAGCTGACTAAGAGAAAAGGGCAATGGCACAGAGCACTGTCCAAGGATAACACCCTTGTTCTGCTAAGGAAATGCTCCAGCTTCGCTTTAACATCTCCTTCCAGTGTAGGAGAGGGTGACAGTGACCTAGGTCGGACGATTATTCCTACTGTACTGAGTGACTAATTGCTATTTAATCGTTTGTTTGACACATTAATGCAAAGGGATGGGCTCTCCTCTGTAAAATCGCTAACACTTTGTGTTTCAAGCAGTTACAGAACAAACTGGGAGCCCTCTCCTGTGGTCTTCAGCAAGGCCAGACATCTCACTGAACTTTAACAGGGTTTTCCACTTGAGTGGTAAGTGGAAGCAGAAGGCCCAACTGCCAGGCAAACGGCCTCACTCTCTTGCTCTTGGTTGGTGTCTCTGGCACTAGACCACCCCTCTGCTTGTGCTTACATCCCTTTTCCATTCCCCAGCAAAAGGTGCCAGTCTCCTAAACTCAACACTCGTGCAGATGCAGGAGCAGTGCTGGAAGCACCACGCTGAACGTGAAATGGCTGCAGAGCACACCTGTGAACCGACTGAGAGGACACACACGCAGTGCCACCGGCCAGGACCGCAGCCTTGTGTCGCAACGCTTTGGCAGGCCCAGGCAAAAGAGGAGCTGGCCTTGCCAGAGGCAGACTGGAAACAAGAATAAAGGGTACTGCGTGCACATGCAGAACAGCAGAGATGAGCATCTCACACCAGCCTCCCCAGGAGCGTAGGTCAGGGAAACCACCTTTGCTGTTGGCTGCCCAACAGCTGTTTCACACTTCACTTTTGGGCTTCACAGTACAAACCCAACAACCTGCTCTAAGAGATTAAGTGTGGGGAGAGAAAGTATTTGTATAACAGCCTATGTGATCTGTCTGCTCTTGTTCCAAGCTTGATAAACCAAGATCATGACTATATCAGAGCATGACTACAGATCAGAGCAACCCAAGAGCCCAAAGCAGATCCAATGGTAGAGCTCAGGGCTCCACTGCTGTGGTGTAACTAAGCCACTGCACAGCAGCTGAGCTGTGGCAACGGTCCCTGCACACGCTCTTAGCCCATGAGAACTGCAAGTGAAGATGACTCTGCTTAGCCCATAAAAGGTTAAGCTGAGGCACTACAGAGCTGCTCTGAGCTAACTGGGAGCACCCAGGCTGGTGGCCTGCGATAACCCAGTGTTTGAAAGTGATTTCTTTGAGGGTCAGCCATTCAGAAGTTTACATGTCTCTGCAAATACAAACAAGACAAACATTCTCTCTCGCTCCCTCATACAAACGTGCAGTTTCAGAGCACGTAAAACAGAAAGCAGTTCTGCCACAGAGCCAGACAGTGCAGCCCCACGCGCTGAGCTGTGAAGGTCCGCGAGACTCATTTATTAAAAGCACAATTGCTCCGGTTACAAAACACCTCACTAAATCCTTCGGACTGTACAAACACACTGTCCCTCACCAATCACACACAAACACAACGTGAAATTCTCTGGAATATTCCCATTATCCTCTGTCTCCAGGGATGCCATATGCCTCTAATAACTTGCCGCTGAGCAAACAGATTCAGCACGGTAACAGCATGCTGAGCAAGATAGCAGGGTTTTCAATTTTCAGATGAAAGCTGCTCCATTCCCTGGCAGCTCTGCTCCTAACCCCCTTAGGCCAGTTCAACTTTTATCTGAAGCTGGCGTCTTTGACTTCAATGAGAGTCAAATCAAGCTTTCTACCTGCAGTAAACAACTTGAAGCTTATCAATTAGAATACTTTAATGAGTTCTCAATACTAGAGGGAATCTGCAGAAATTAACAGGATTCCTAGACTTGGTTATTTACATGTCTTGCCAAAACACGACCTAGTTGTTACCAGAGGAAAGCATCCATTTAATTCCGCAGCCTCACAGACTAGTTCAGACTAATCAAAACGAAAGGGCTATGCAAATACATGAGTCTCCCCTGCACTTACTAGCAAGAGACTTTCAGATCTGTCAGTCTGGACAGAGAAAATCTGTGGCACTGTTTCACAAGACCAGGACACATCTCACCTTTAGCTCCACGCTTTCCCGGAGGAAAGAATGTCTTCATCATCTTTAGATACTTCTGCTCTACAGGTTAACTTGAAACTGAAGCGTCTGGCAGTCTCCATGTTGCAAGGAAAAGCTACTACACACAAGAGCATTTCTGTATTTCATGGAGGTCTCTGATAAAAGCTTCACCCAGTATTTTCAAAAAGGGGTGATTACTGCTAGGTGCCATCTGACTGGTCTCACCGAGTTGTGAATGCGATGAGCCCTGGATGGCACAGTGACCGCTTGTACAGGAGCCTCTATCGAGCTAAGGCAGGTCACACCACAAAGCTTTGCTTCACACTTGACTTAGTCCCACTATTTGCAGAGCTAAGCTCCAACTTCTCTTCAGCTGTTTGTTCCCTAAACAAACCTCTTCCAGTATGAGAACACACGTGAACTATTTTATCGGGTTCTCTAGAGATATTATCTGGCTAGAAATCAAGCTTTTATGATTAACTAGCAGGAAATACATGAACGTAGCCAGTGAATACACTAATAAAAAGGAGTAAAGCTCTATTACTGGAGGTCTCTATTTAGCAAAGACTTGATGAATAAAGCACTGCAGCGGCTTCTACCGTGTAAAGGGTTGGTGCTACATTTCTGTACAGCTTTGTTGTTCTTTCTGATAAAAATCATTTATTTCTGATGCCAGCTCAGAGCTTTGGCTCTGACATTTGTCCAGCAGCTTTACAGAGTAACAATGAGAAGATATCCAGCCCCAGAAAGCCATAGGCTTTAGCACACACAAAGCTGCTGGAGAATCAGAACTAACTTAAATGAGGAAAACTTCTCTCAAGTGTAATTTTACCTGTTCCCACCCAAACGAGACTCATTTGTCCCAGCATCTGTAGAAATGCCAGCCAGACACTTTGACTAGAGCCTCTGAGGAAAATTAGTTCAACTAGTAACCAGGCAAATGTGGTAACCACTCAGCCACACCCCAGGCTGCTCCCCAAGCACCTTCAAATCTTTCATGACAGGACTGTATGAGGGACCTTTTACTCGCCCCAGACAATACCAAGGAATGGGTGATGGGATCGAAAGAGCAGGATGGGACTGTGCTCCTCCACTGAAGTCCAGTAGAAGTAAGACTAACGTCGCTAGCACAGGTTGATCCTTCTCTTACTCCCGATTGTATTCTTTCAGGATGAGGACCTAAGGAATCTTTCTTCAAATGAGGCTCCTTGAGAACAGGGGAGGCCAGCTGTTGGTGAGCCAAGGCATGCAAGCTGAAAGAGCTGTCCTCGGAAAAGGAGTCCTTCTGGACAAGGACTGCAAGGTTTGGCTCTCTGGTAGAACATTACAAAGGTTTCTTAGCTTCCACTGCACTTACAAAGGACTTGGATCTTCCAAGAAGTACTCAGTGTCTTCCACAACCAGGTGCCTTATTAACGTGTAGGCAGGTCTTTATGTATTGACCTAAGAAGTTAAAATTGAAAGTGTGCTTAACAGCAAGGACAGTAATAGCAGGTATGGCAAGGCATGTACGCGAGACCACGTACGCGAGAGCGTGTATGCAAAGCAGGCTCACAGGCTCTCCGACCTGCTTCCAAGGAGAACACAGGCAGCTGACACAAATTTTTCGACGTATAAATGCATCTGCTGAAACGTTTTTGTATTTGTTGTGATGAGTAATCTGAGTGCACACACATGAGTAAACACACCGAGGAAGAGAGTGGTACTGGGTTCTGTCAGGGCACTGCACACGTTTCCCATTCATCCATGCTCAGAAGAAAAGAGGATCGTGCTGCTTTTACTGTCCTGGTGCCATGAAGGCTTGACATGCTTTTAGGCTCCGCTAAGCACCTAAAATATCTAGGAGGGAAAATCCTGAAGCACAAACGCAGACTTTGTTTTATTACATGCCAGTTAGGCAAACAGCATTCACAGATGGCTAGTTCTGAAGTCTAGAGGTATGAAAGTAGAAAATGAGAAGTTAATAATAAAAGAAGTCACTTAGAAACTTTCTTTAAAGCCAAAGAGTGCCCTTTTGAAAGCAGGTACAAGAAAGCTACCAAAACCATCATGCATTTCAAACTTGGTTTTATGTAGAGTCTTCCCTCTCTGTTTTCTCCTTAGAATGAGGGAAGAACATGAACTGCAGAATGCTTGCCCATGTAACTGAGCCGCGCACATCATACTTAATGGACTTGACAGTGGCTTGGCTAAGGTGCTGCAAAACCAGCCATCACCATGTGCATGGGACAAAGAACTTCTCTGCACCATGTTTACTAAACTAACTGTCAGCAAAATAATATCCAGCTAGGCTAAAATAAGATCCAGCTGGAGCTACAGAATGGCTGCTACCACCATCTCCGTGATGAAGCAGACCCTCCTGGCTTAGGCTCCTGCGTGGTCCAGGGAGCTCCCTGCCCACTGCGTGACAACACTCAGTGGAGTGACCAACAACACATCCTATACAGCTTTGCCACCGTTCAACACCTCACACAAAACCAACCACTTCAGATACAAAACTCCCTAACGCTCCGGAGTTGGGTAACAACTGCAAACCTCATCATTTACAAACTGAGGCAAACGGAATCAATGAGGTTGGAGTCACCCACCTCAGCGGCAGGGGAAGAAGCAGTGCTCAGGACTGACCCAACTACTGCTGACATTCTATGATTCTATGATTCTATGACATCACCATTACTTACATTTTGCCAGCTGCTTCCACCGTTTCAAGTGGTTTTTTTCATTTCAATTGTTTTTAGCTGATGGCTGTTTATAGAAAGCAGCAGCAATGAGTAAAGGTGGGCAGCGCTTTGACAGGCAAGCAGGTAAACATCTCCAAGATGTAACCCATGAACGCTCACTGCACACACACACTCTCCCCAGCAGGCACAGTCACGCAATAAGCTGTTGAGACCAAACATGTGAGGTGTCCTCACCTCCAAAACCTGGAGATGGTTTCCTTAACTATCTGCACAGATTGGAACGTTCAGGCAGTTCAGAACATAAACCATCCTTCCACCAACCAACCTATAATCTAAGAGCCAACCTTGCCCACACAAACAGGTGTTGACCAGCAAACACAAGTTTTTTGAGGACCACATTCTCGCAGAAGTGGTGGTCAGCTGAGGCCGTAGAGGTGCCGAGAAGGCAGTGGCTCAGCTGCGGGGCAGGACATCAGGGGAACCGGGCACGGTGGCAGCTGCAGAGGACAGGCCGTGGATGAAATCTTGTACAACACGGCCCTTCTCAACTGCAATCCATTACGAATCCCATCTTGGAGCACTCACACTGAGAGCTGCGGGCAGAAATCCTACCCTTAATAAACTTAGGGCACTGTGACACTGAGATTGTCTCTGACAAGACGGGGTTCACTTTCTCCCCCTCTAGCCGCACAGGATTTTCCAGGAGCTGGGCGAAGCCCCAGGAGTTAAGACCCCGCTCCCAGCCTCATTAAAGAGAGAAAGCAGACCCCCTTTGGCTCCCAAGTATCGGACAGATACCGTTTTCCACAGCAACGAGCAGGCCGGCCCGAGGAGCGCCGCCCGTATCCCCGCCAGGGCAGCCGAGCCGGTGCAGGGGGGGCAGCGCTGCCCGACGCCGAGCCAACAGCTCCGGCTGCCCGCTGTTTATTTACGTCTCCGGTCGCCGGGCGCAGCGCCCGCAGCGGGACCGCTTCTGCACTTCCACGGGCTCCCACCGACCCCACGGGGCTCCCCCGGCTCCCTGACGCGCGGCCAGGGACTGGAGACGCGGGGCGGGCGGGCAGGGATGTCCGCAGAGNCGGGCGCTGGGCCCAGCCGTCGCCTCCAAGCGCGAAGGACCCGTGGAAGCGGGAGGCTGTTGGGGCGCTGGCAGCGGGGACAGCGGCCCTCGACCCGCGCTGGGAGTGACGCGCTGGGTCGGGGTCCCCTGCGCCCGGCCAGGGCACAGCGGTGTCACAGCCCGACACGCAGAGAGAGGGAGACGCCTCGCCACGGGATCACAGACTGGGCCCTGCAGAGGTCAGCCGGTCCCACCTCTGTGCAGAGAGCAGACAAGGCCCCATCCAGCTTGTGCTGGGACGTGTCCAGGGACGGGGCTGCTGCCACCTCCCACTGGCACTGTGAGAGATCTCCTCCTGTGCTGGGGACAGTGGTACCTTCTGTAATGCGGTGGGGATTACATAGGGACCAGCATCTCGCCCTCTTGTATTTCCAAGGGTGTCTTACCACCCCCAGGTCAGAAAGCAAGGACTGTGCTACAGTTAAGAGTGGGAGAAGGATGCAGGATGGCAGCTCCAGGTTCACACAAGTCAGTGCTGACACAGTCCATGCACAGATTTAGGTTGGTCACTAGGAAAAACTTCTTCTTTGAAAGGGTCATCAGGCACCAGAACAGGCTGCCCAGGAACTGTTTCATAAGAACACAGGTTAGCAGGGGGCTTGACAGTGTTAACGGTTAACCTCAATTGATCTCAAAGGTCTTTTTGAACCTAAACGATTCTACAATTCTATATGGGACAAGCACTGTTGCTGCCTCACTCTGTTGTTATCGTGGGGCTCCCAGGCCTCCTTTTGTGGCTACATCTTTTTTCTGAAGGCTTTTACTTTTTGACAGTATAGCATCAATTGTTTTTCTTGTTCTCTTTCTTTGTTCAACCTGTACCTTTTCATTTGCATTGTTGGAAGTATGGGGAGCTGATGGGCCTAACAGAGGATGGATTGTGGACAAACTCCAGTGTGTGAACTGTCATGGAAGAGAGGTAGGTGACAGGAGCTACAGAGAGCACAAACTAGGAACAAGAGAACCAGCGCATGAACTTAACTGCTTTCAAACCAGCAATACAAATACACACGAGCAGAAAGTAGTGTCCTGTTGTTAATCAGAGTCTGACATCTTGCCAAGCACTCTGCACAGCCAGAGCATCCCTCAGAACCTGGTCCTCCTGGCTCCCACAGGCAAATGAATAAGACCAAGCAAGCACAGATTCTGTCTCAGCTTCTTCCTCCCAGGCTTCAGCCATCTGCTCCCCCACATACTCACAAATTCAGTACACATTAGAGCAGGAAAGCAAGATGCTGACATTGAGGCTGATTTCATAACCACTCCATGAACTCTCCTTTCTTACAGTCAAACTCTGATGCAAACAATGCTGACCTAGGCTACTTTATGAACAAAGGGGTAGGTTGCACCCAAGATCAGCCAGTAACAAGGACAGAGTAGTAAATCCATTGATCTTGGCACAAAAACAATTGTGCTGCCCACTGCCAAGCTACAGCTACCAAAACAACTCTGCTTGAAGGGCAGAGCATGGTAAATGCTCCTTCCAGCAACAACCCTGTACAGTGAAGGAGGGTGGGAGTTGAGCAAAACTTACTATGACATCCTCTGCCTGCATCACCTGAAATGAGTGTGGACTGGAGCCTCTGTAGGGCAACACACAGATGTCGCGTTCCATCCCACAGTACCAGCCTTCACCTTCCCTACCCTCACAAACAATGGAAAATGAGAAGTTGTTCCGGTGATCTCACAGTCAAACAACGGCGGAGCTTGTGTACAGGTCCCCAGGAGCATGAGTTCTCCCATTTTGACGTGCTCTTACTGTCTTTGCTGTGCAGCTCCTGCCACTAGCCACTGCATTGCTCACATCCCACTACTGCGTGGAATGGAAATTCTTCATCTGTAATTAATACAGTTTCACCAGATCTGAATAATTATGTAGGCATGGAGAAAATCCTCTTCATCTATCTCCTTTCTCCCTGCTCCTTCTACTCTCGTGTGTAGTCCCTAATGAGTAGACAAACCTAAGACAGTACCAACTTTGCAGCAGATTTTCATGTAGATTCCATCTGGGAACAGGATGGCCTCATCTCCTGCCTGCCTCACCCTTTATGTCGTCAGCTGATAGGCTGATCAGGTCCGAGATGAGATTAACTAGATTTGTGTGGTCAGTGTGCTGATGGGCCAAAACAACAGCAAAACAACACAAACAAGGAGGGTTCAAAACCACTTCTGAAAGTCGCAGGCAAAACCAAGAACCAGCTTCATTTGGGGAAGAAAACCACAGGACAAATTGAATTCACACAACATGAAAACCTAACACAGAGATACAGAGCTTAATCACGGTTTCACGTAACTGGGCTGAGCTGCTCTCTCCATCCCTCAAGATTCATTTTTTTTGTGGCCCTCTGACACCCATCTCTCAATCCATGCATCCACTCCTCAGTGCCAGTGGTTCGGTTACGGGCCAGTGTCACGCACTTCCAAGCCACTCTACCATTTACACGGCACGGATTCCTATGGACCACAAGCAAGGGAAACCTCTCCACTTCAGCAACCAATGGACTGCAAGCAAAATCTTTCCTCCGCTGACCCCTGAGGTCCCAAAACTCCTGCTCTCTCCATTCTCCACATTCCAAGGGCAAGATGACTCCAGCAACATGTGCTTCTTTTACAAACACAGACCAGGTGGAAAGGGAAGAAGCAGGAGGAAAGCGAGGAACAGCAAGCTCCAAATCAGTCACACTGGCTTTCACAGAGTCGGAACATTCAGCTTGGAATTACAAACTAAACAAAGAGCTGATGAGAAGTGACTCACTCCCCAGTCCCTTGAGCAAATTCAAACTACCACAGACACTGAAGAGCCTCTTGGAAGCCCATCTACAGTGTGGTCTGAAAATGGAATCGGGAAGTGGAAAGGCAGAAATTACAAAGCACCGTTGCAGCAGAAAGGTGGCAGCGGCCTCCTGGCAGCAGCACTAGGGCTTTGCAAAGAGAGATCTAATTTTGGAGAAAGAAGCTGGTCCTTAGAAAAGTTGCTCACAAACATTCCTAGAATTAGCTGGGCTGGCATCCGACAGTGCTGGAGAAGTGCAAAGCACTTTGGGATGGTAGGCAGCAAGCCCAGCACTAGCTGGCACAAAGACTGTGCTGGGTACTTAGGGTAATTGAAAAGGAATTGAGTTGGGTGATCACTGAACCACACTGATACGGCCAGATTTGCTCTCCATGTACAGACACGAGCTTAACGAACAGCCAACCACAGCCTCCGCTGTCAGGGCTCCCAGAGAAAACATGTCCGGGCGGAATGAAGAAACCCCACTGAAATTGTCAGAGGATCTGCAGAAGGCCTCTGTGCTTCTGAAGGAATAATATACCAACACAGATGTTGAGGTAAATTAGCTGCAGTCCAGGAGATCTGAACACAAAGGGTTGCTGCAAATGCTGCCAACCACAGCTGTCCAGTGGAGTTTTGCAAAGTAGGAAATGAAGGAAGGACACCTGAGGTTAAGGGGACGCCAAGGATTATTTTACACTCAACTAGAACATTGTCTAGTACCTCTGAAAAGCAAGCAGGCCAATGGGGACATTTACAAGATCAAGCCTGCAGAAAACCCATTTAAAATGAGAGGTCTAAGGCCTGAACTACTTAATTGCTAATGACAACACTCACTGTTAGAATGTACAATGTAAATGAGGCTGAAACAGATCTATAGACCGCGAACAGCAAGTTCTCAGCAACCACAAAAGTTAACGAGACAAAGGTCTGCTACATTTCACCGGCAGTGACCATCCTGCGATCGGCATCAGGAACAGGGTTTGCAGATAGCTTGGGAAATCCGCTCTGATGATGCAGTTCAAGCAAACCAGCATGGGAACACACTCCATAGACTGGTTTTTCTGCAGGACAGAAATTGTAACAGCAGCTGTATGACTGCAGTGGTTGTCTTGCAGAGACAATATGAGGAACAATGTGAACTGCTTCTTAAGCAACTGCAGTTCACAGCTATCAGCTCTCTGCACCCATAAACCTACCAGCAGCTAACACTGCTGTACTCATCTGAAAACTGCTGCCGCTCAGGAAAAGCACATCCAGTGTCACCCTCCATGTTCAGAGCCCCTTCAGCACTGCAGCTGTAACTGCCTCTGAACAGTCAAAGCTCAGCCTCAACTGTGACAGTCATCACAGACTTGAAATGAAGCAACCCTGTTCATTTTCCAAGGGAACATCTGAGAGAAGCAGCCAGATCTAACAGACGAAGCTCAGGCACAAAATGCAGGCCAGTGGGATTGATGTGTGTGCTGATACGGAAGAAAATGTGAGAGAGGGGAATGAAAGGAAGATCCCAAAGGATGTTTTTGCAACACCTCACTACATCTAACTAAGGAGCGGCAAGGAGTTGAACTAGGAATCTGATCGGAGAGGGATCAGTGCAGCTTTGCAGTCAGCATTTGCACTCAGGATAGGGCACCTACACCGTCAGGAATACGGACGTATTTCAACAGTGACAGACCACTACCAATGCTGAGCAATCAGGCTGTGACTGCACTCACTTTTTCTCGAACAGAAAGCGGTTTTATTTTTTATTTATTGTAGATGTCCATGTTCACTCAGTTAATGCTTCACAATAATTTGCTGTTCCAGTTCTTACTCCTAATGAGAGACCCCAGCTCTACTCTCTAGCAATATTAATGCTGTTTGATCTTCTTGCTGCATTTAGGCTCTTCCTTGGCTACCACTGCACTAAACAACAAATTTAAGCTTCCAGCTCCAACACCCTAAGCACTGCTGTTCTGATGAGGTTTATGAAATGGAGGGTTTCTGAGCACCAGGCTGAATGTGATTTCAGCCCCTGTAGTCATTAGCATTTCAGGGACTGTTACTCAGTCACAAATCCTAAGGACGTGAGGAAAAGATGATGGCTAGCTGGCCAGCTGTCCTTCGAAGGCAGCTTCAAGTCCCTGTGGTACCTCTCAGTGAAGGGAAGGCTGGCACATGCAACTAAAGTCACACAGATCTGACACTGTCCTGCATCTTATTACTACTAGATGGTAACACAAAGTGCTTAAAACAGTACAGGGTAAGAAATGTTTCCGAGAGGAAAGCAGTATGTCAGCAATGTAGCACAGTGACTATATGCTTTGTGTTCCTGACCAAATCTTCTCTTCCCTGGTAATTCTAATACTCATAAAACTAACAACAATGGCCATGTCATGTTGTGAGATCTAACTCTGTGTTCCTGGCTCACTTTCATTTTGAAAGGATCCCCAAATAATAGAGGATATTCTTCCTTCATAAAGGGAAGTAAGGAGCTTAGCTTTATACCTTTTCCTTTAAAACAAACACTCTTAATTCCCTGTAACCAACTTGCCAGCCTGCTGATGCCAAATACTTCAGGGGAGATGCCCACTCATTGAGAATATTAATAAACCCAAGAATTACAAGAACTGTGTCACAGAATCACAGAACATTATTAGGGATTGGAAAGGTTCCTCTAAAGACCATCCAGTCCAATCCCCCTGCCACAGCAGGATCCCCTAGATCCAGTCACACAGGAACAGGGCCAGGAGGGTTTGAAATATCTCCAGAGAAGGAGACTCCACAACCCCTCTGAGCAGCCCTTTCGAGGGCTCTGTCACCCTCACTGGGAATAGGCTGTATATGGCACTGTTCCATCTGGCACCTGGTCCCCCTTGTCCTATCCTTGGGTGCCCCTGAGCACAGTCTGGCTCCATCTTCCTGACAACTGCCTTTCACATATTGATCAGCATTCATGGGGTCACCCCTCAGTCTGCTTTTCTCCCAGCTCAAGAGCCCCAGCTCCCTCAGCCTTTCCTCAGCAGGGAGATGCTCCACTCCCTTTCTCATCTCTGTGGCTCTGTGCTGGACTCTCTCCAGCAGATCTGTGTCCTTCACCACTGAACCTGGGGTTTTTTTTCCCTTCTTTTACTTTTGCCCTTCATGCCCCACAAGAAACAACCCCTAGACCCCAATGTGTCTGTATCACCAGATGAAAACCAGTCTTCCGTAAAGAACTGGATGCTTAACATAGCAATAATTTTGGTAAGAGACTTAAAAGCTGTTTGAATCTTGATTTTCCTACTAAAAACATCAGGCTCACACACAACATAAACTGATAAGGTATTGCCAGGCCAAATGAAGGAAAAGTCCAGGGTGTCCTGTCCATCTCTTACAGAAGCCCTTAACAACTGAAGGGCAACAGGGTCTCACTAATAAGCTATCAAAAATTTTTGTGCATGCATTAGTTAATGAAAATCTTGCTCTATCTTATTCAAGCCATAGATTTATTGATATAAAATCAATAGCTGAATTAGTTTCTGATCTAACTCCATTAAGTCAGATGAATTGTATCGTATGAATTCCAGTTGAATGATTCCAGATAATTGATGCTTAGTTAGTGCACTTACTTCCTTCCAAGCCTATCAGAAAATCACAGCATGCATTGGGTTGGAAGGGACCTCAAAGACCCTCTCGTTCCCACCTCCACTGCCACATTGCCATGGGCAGAGACACCTCTCACCAGACCAGGCTGCCCAGAACCCCATCCAACCTGGCCTTGAACACTTCCAGGGAGGGGGCATCCACAATACCCCTGGGCAACCTGTTTCAGGGCCTCACCACACTCATAATGTTACTAGATAAAGTCCCTCTTCAGCTCTTCTGTAGCTCCTTCAAGCCTCCGATAAGGTAGATATTTGAGCTGCTACCGACATGAAAAACACCACGTGGAAAGCGCAGGCATCGCGAGTGACTGTCTCCTCTCCCAGCCAGGAACAGCGAGCCACTTCTGTTCTGTTCCAGGCCTTTCTGCCCCAAGAAGTCGCGCCCCCTCTCCCCCAACACCTCCACAGGAAGGGCTGGGTTCGGCTGTCCTGCGCGGGGCTGCCCCGGCTCCCCCAGCAGAGGGCGCTCCGAGCCCTGCCCGCCGCCCCGGGCGCCCGCCCGGGTGGGAGGAGCGGGACAGCCGGGGGCTCGGCCGACTCGCACCACCGGTTCGTCATTTCTGTGGTAAAGCTGATCCTCGCTACGAGTTCGGTCATCCTGCCACCACAGCGACACAATAAACGTACTGGCTACGTGTGTTCTCGGTCTCTGAAATGACAGGCAGATCATAAAAGCCAGCTTCTGGCTCCCCTTCACAGCTGGGACGTCAGGGAGCAGCGCCAGACGCAGTGGGATATGGCAGTCTGCTGAAAACGACCTCTAAAAATCACCATTTATCAACTTCTTGCGTTTTTAGTAAAGCTTGCGGTGTTACTGCTGTTGTACTTGGGCATATAAACACGGAGTGCACACTGTCGCATGCTGATGCGGCCTGCGAGGTTAATCCGTGACTGGATGCCTCACGAGCTACATCAAACAAGAACTAAACATGTCACTGTCCACAAGTCAAATCCCTGATTCTAGGGGTTTGAAGTCAATACTCAGATCTCTTGAGACAACTTTTCTCTCCCACAAGAAATCCTCCAGCAATGGGAGAAAATCACGTGTAACATTTTTGATTTGGCTAAACTGAAGAGGCTTTGCTGAGAAGGAGGGAAGTCATCTTGTGCAGGACACAGAGCAGCCAAAAGAGGAACAGAACACTGCAAAGTTACAGCTCAAAACAATGGCGTTATTCTCCTAATGACAGAAAACCACCTCAGTAATTCCACAGGCTCTCCGAGTAACTCTTAATAGCCTCGTGAAAAAGATCACAGAGAATCTGAACTTGAAGAACAGAGTTGGAATCCCACTCAGTGCTGTCATAAGCACCTTGGTGTCCTCGGGCAGCACACTGGAGTTTGGGGGTGCCCACAGTGTCAGACAAAGCACCCACAGAGCGACTGTACTGCATGCACAGCGAGTCCAACATGTGCCACTTGCGCATGAACAACAGACCTCTGCCTCAAAAATGTGGGGAACTGTTTCCTACACACAGGTTGTAGAACAGACATTTCCGGCATTACGTGGGGAGCAATACAGTGCTTAGGGTGTTTGCTTCTCAGCTGACAGGTACCATCAGCCTTTCCGTATTGAGAACTTGGGCCGACGACTCACAACCGCTGATGGTACTTTACAGGCACCAAGGCTGTGTACTTTCTTCCTGCGGTAATGCTGCGGGCTGAACTTCATCTAACGCTCCGTGTTTCCTGCTCCCACCTCCAGAAGTATTCTAAAGCAATAAGGCAAACACACAGAACAGCGTGCGGACACCTATACACGGATCGCACGCTGTTAGTTAGATCAACGCTAGTGGGCAAAAGCACAGAGCGATCTGCAGCCAGACTGTGAAAGCTAAGCTGATGGTGGAGTCTCCTGGCATCAGACCTACTACCAGATGCTCTAACTCTAAAAGCAAGCTGCAGTACTCCACTTTGTACATGGATTCTTCCACGAGTGAAAGATGAGTGAGAACTGGATCCAGGATACATATAGCACTATATTCTCACTGTGCTACAAGATGTATTATGAAACCAGCCATGAACCTCGCTGAAATCACACAAATGAATGGTGCTTGTTTGCTCTAAGCATTTTCTTATTTCGCAAAAAAATCCAACCTCAAACCCACAACAAACCCTGAACCAAACTCCAAACACTTCTGGTCAACAGCTCTGTTCGGGCCTACAACAGATTCATAGAAACATTCAGGTCAGAAAAGACCCTTGGGATCATCAAGTTCAACAATCAACCCTACTCTGCAAGGTCACCCCTAAACCACATCCCCCAACACTGCATCTCAGCGTCTTTTGAACTCATCCAGAGATGGGGACTCAACCCCCATGCTGGGCAGCCCATCCCAGTCCCTGACCACTCTCTCCAGGAAGAATTTCCCCCTGATGTCCGGTCTACCCCTCCCCTGTTGGAGCTGGAAGCCCTTCCCTCTGCTTCTGTCACTACTGACCTGTGAGCAAGGCCCAGAACCAGCATCTCTGCAGGGTCCTTTCAGAGAGCTGTAGAGAGCGATGAGGGCTCCCCTCAGCCTCCTCTTCCTCAAACGAAAGCCTTGTAGTATGTTTTGTAATAGAGTAAACTCTAGTGAAGCACAAAGCACTGCAAGCACACAATGCAAACTGCAGCATGCTGGGCACACAGGGTACTGATTCTTACGCAGATTAAAATAAATCATGGCCAAACTTGCCACTGCTCTGTTCTACCCCTCAAAAAGCCCTTCTGTACCCATCTCTTACCAAATGAAAAATGAACACAACACACAGTTGTCTCAGAGGCACCCACCAAACCAGAGTGCAACAGCCACCAGAAAAACGTGGATTGAGTGCAACCAGAGTTCCCCGTCACTCCAACAACACACAAGCTCTGGTGTCAGTCATGAATACCTCACTGCACAGCAAAATTCGTACACGTTAAGGAACACTCCAAGGGAACATGACCCAGATATACAGCAGAGAAACTCCCACCCAAGGGTACCCAAACAAAAAGCCTCTCATTAAAATGCAGGGAAGTATCTCTGGAAAGAGTCCTGACCCCAGGGGAGAGCCCCTCTGACTGCAAGACCTGCTGTTCAAAGAAACACTGGCTCCGAATTCAGTTCTGCGAGAGGCCTGTTCAAGGCCAAGGGAAAGGAGCAACAGAGATACAGCAATTCACATTAATTCTACTTGCTTCTTGCAGTAACAGGCTCTGACATTTGCAGCCCACATGAGCACACAGAAATGAACCTGGATACAGAGCAGGCGAAACCTTGCCCTTTACTGGGTCTGTTACTGGATGTCTACTGCTGTAGCATGAATACGCAGTCACGGGAACCCAAAGGGTCCCGACGCTTGATAAAGGGCATGTTTTCCACCCCATTCAGAGCAAAACCTGGACATTAGAAACTCAGCCTCTTTCTATGAGCTGTCTGAAAATACACGAGGCATTTAATGCAGAGATCCCAAACTACCTTTCCAACTGTAGTAAGGGCTCAGAGCACCACAAACCCAACTTTGCTTGATGAGTGCAAGAAGACAAAATTAGTACGCTCGCTTTACAAATGAGAGCCTAAGGTGCAGAGAAGCCATGACCTACCTCCTCAAAAGGAATTTAAGGCACACTAGTGGGACCCAGATGTCTGAATTACTCAGAAGACAAAAGTCCAAATTACACTAGAAGTTGTTAAAAAGGAATCAGGCCTCACACAAAATGGTCCTTCTCAAAGAGGTACTGAAAGCTTCAGCTGTAAAACAGCAGTGTGTGTTGCATTAAAAGCAAAGTTCCAGTCTGAAGAAGCCTGAATTTTATGAAGAGATGCATATGGCACAACATGGTTGCTGGAAAACTGAACTTCCACTCTGCAAATCTGCCTTCCACACCATACTGCTTCTTTGTAAAGAGTTGAGGCTGGGCTGTGAGACAAACGACACTCTTTATTAGCCCCTCTTTCTCCCCAACAGGGGAAGAGTAATGAAATAACGGAGAGACTTATGGCCTGGAAAGCTACAGGAGCTTTAACCAAAACAATGATAATATGAAATAATATCAAACCAAATTATCTTGCTGACAAATATATCCCTGTCACCATTGATGCAGGTGCTGGGGAACTCACAAACTGAGAAGTAGAGAGAAACCAGAGACAGGAGCTGGATTCAGGAATGCACAGATCCTGAATGAAGGCAGAACAGAGGGAATCCTCCTTGGACACCGACCATCAAGGAAGAGAGGCAAGAGGGAAGCAGGCACGAGGCCAAGAAGGAAAAGAGTCAAAGAGCAAAGCTGACCTTTGTGGTCCCTCAGCTTTTCACTTAGCACAGTGTATATCAGATGGTCTCCTGTCCCAAAGGTGTCCCTTCAAGGGTGCCCTCTCACTTAGTGCAGCCCATCGTGGCACACAAGCGAAAGGCTAAGCAGGAGCAGTATTTGTAAGCACTGTGATACCACCTGTAGGAGCAGACACCGCACAGGGATGCCACTACTTTCACAAAGTGTGGTTAGTTAGAAGAGACTGAGCAGAAAAGCAAAATCAGTGAATAGTTAGTTCTAACTCAAACAGGACAATCTTGTGCACCTCAGGCTGTCAGGGTACTTACTGGTGGTGTTTCTTCTCAGTTGTGTAGCCAGAGCAGCGCCTGTGGGTTGCTGTTCCTGCTTCTGCCATGAAGCAGCTTCTGCATCAGTCCATCAGACAGGGCTGGCAAACACCTTCTACTCTACTTTTAACAACTTTCTGCAGAAGCCATAAAAAAGCAGCAGTTTCCTACTCTGCCTCCTCTAAGCTGACTGATCCTGGGCCCACTAGGCCTGGACACCGCCCTGAGCCGTGTGAGGGGCCAAACTGTCTGGGCAATGGGGAAGGTGGTCAGAAGGTGAGGAGCTGAGCCACAGGCGAGTGAGAAGCCGCTCAGGGACTTCATGTCAGCGGCCCCTTGAATCAACCGTTCCCTCCGGGCCACCTCAGCCCTCTCGGTCCCAGCCCAGCCTTCCCGAAGGCGCTCGTTCCCCCGGCCCGGCCCGGCCCGGCCCAGCCCGGCCCGGCGCCTCAGGCGCTGACTGCGGGCACAGAGCCGTGGGGCCAGGAGCCATGACGACACCGGCAGCCTTGCCGCGCCCCGGGGCCCGCCAGTGTCAGGGTCCGCGACGAGGCTCAGCCACAGACGCTGCTCTTCCCGCCGCCGCCGCTGGCGAGCGACAAGCGCGGAGGGACGCGGGAAAAGCAGGGGGCGGGCAGGTGCCTCCAAGGGCGGGCGGCGAGCTCGAAGACTCCTCCGCAACCCCCCGCGACGGGAGGTGGCAGCACTCTTCCCCTGCCCCGGGCAGCGCGCAGGCCGGACCATCCCGCCCGCCGCGGGCAGCGCGCAGCCCCACTCCGCTCGGCTCCGCGCGCAGGGCTCGGCCCCTCCTGAGCGGCGACGGCGGCAGCCCTGGCGCCCGCAGCGCGCATGCTCGGCGCTGCCGCCATTTTGGTGGGGCCGGGTGTTATCCGGAGAGAGCGGCGGTGGAGCTCGAGCTCGCTGGGCCCGGCTCGGAGGCGGCGGCGAGGGGGTGCCCGCTGCGGAGATGGCCAACATCGCGGTGCAGAGGATCAAGAGGGAGTTCAAGGAGGTGCTGAAGAGCGAGGAGGTCAGAGGTCCTGCCCCGGCCCTGTGCGCTGGCCACCGCCCGTCCCCGTGTGTGTGTGTGTCTGTGTGCGCGCGCGCGCGTCCCTGGGTGTGCGGGCAGCGAGGGCCTGAGCGGGGGGATCCCGCTTTCCCCTCGGCCCTGCTTCCCCGCGCTGGGGGTGGGCCTGGTCCGCGGCCTCGGGGTATGGCGATTCCTGGGTGGACAGGACCCGCCGGGAGCTAGAGGGGATGAGGGACCCCTCGAGCCCGTCCCTGAGCCGGGAGCCGCCGGCAGCCCGAGCGGGAGCGGCGGCCGATGGGCTGGGCCCGCGCAGTGCGGTGGCGGTAGCAGGAGAAGGCCAGCGGGGCAGGCCGGCGCCTAGCGAGGGTCCCCGCCGCCGATGGCAGGCCGGAGGTGGCGGGGAGGGGCCTGCCTAGTGCTGCGAGTGCTGCCGCCGCCCGCGCCCCTCCGTCATGGCTGGGGGGATTCTCCGTGCGGGCAGGAGGGGCCGATGGGGGCGGATCTGTAGGGCTCAGGTGATCCCACATGTTCCCTAACGCGCCCCTCCGGCCACCTATTGCCGGGGGCTGTGGAGTCTGATTTTCATTTATTCTTGATTTAAAAGGTTTCAAGTAAATCCACATTTATTTAGATTACTTGAAGGCAGAGTTGTCCTAATCATAGAATGGTTTAGGTTAGCAGGGACCTCAAAGGTCCTCTAGTTCCATCCCCTGCTGCCATGGGCAGGGACATCTCTCACCAGACCAGGTTGCCGAGGGCCCCATACAATCTGGTCTTGAACACTTCCAGGGATGGAGCAGCCACAAACTCCCTGGGCAACCTGTTCCAGGGCCTCACCACCGTCATGGTGAGGAATTTGTTCCTAAAATCCACAGTAATCTCCACTCTTGAGTCTGAAATCATCCCCCCATTGTCCGGATCCTGCTCTGAGCCCTACTTGGCTGGTGGTGGGGGTTCCTAAGCCTCACACTTTTCCATGGTTGTTACCTCATTTCCTGAACCATCATGCGTTGAGTATGAGAGGCTGACTGCTTCCAGGGGCACGTTCTAGAAGTTCTGATGATTTTGGGGGAATGTGTAGCAGTGTTCACAGGGCTGCATTAGTTTTGCTGTGTCGGAGTATCTGAGTTGGTGGTTGTCAGCCAGGTAGGTTTTAATGGTTGTGTTGTCACTGCTGTCCTACTTGGGATGCTGTTGCAGGTTAGATGCTTGTGAAATATTAATGTTTGTGACTCTCAAAGCTGACGTGTTAGAAATCTGGGCATACTCATTTGGGAACAATCAGGAGGACAGCTGTTGGAAGGTACTGAAGCCTTAAAGAAAATACGTTAGGTTAGCAGTTGTTGATGTAGTTTTAAGTTGTGTGCGAACAGCATTGTTGCTGTGCAGCTTGAACTAGCCCCTGGAAAGATGTAAGGGCCTTGTCTTCTGAACTCGGGTTGCTTTCACCAGGCTGTTGCACAGCGAATTGTGTGTAGACTCACCCAGATTTCCAGGTGGATACCTTTATACAAAGCTAAAACATCCAGATCTTGTAGCTGATGCTGTGAGAACAAAGACCTTGTTATTTCCAAGTGCTGTCCAAAAGCCTCAAGGCCTCAAAGCCTTTTCCTTTGCTCCATGTAAAAGGAACCTTGACTTACATGAGTTTTGGAGAAATCCATGCAAAATCTTCTTACTGTAAAGGTTGGATCCAGTGCATGTGTTTGTCCCTGCTCCTATTTAGCGTGTGCATCCAAGGGAGTGTTGGAAGAAAGCAGTATTATCAAACAGCTTTGTAACCTGCCAAAGCTTCCCAGAGATAAGACCATGGGAAACTGAAATGATGGAATTTTAAAATTGCAGTACAGGAGAGTTTGATGTTTTTTCTTTTTCCTGCCATTAGTCAGCTCTGTATGGGTGTTACATGCTGGTATGTGTAAATTACTCTGACTCCCCTGTCCTGAATGTAGACCTGCAGCATTACACTTGGCATTATTGAAGCTCCAAGCAAAGCTGGTATTTTGTGAGTGTTGGTACATTGTAAGTACTGGGTCTAGTTTTGGGCACGTCAAGACAAGGGAGACATGGAGGTGCTGGAGCAAGTGCAGAGGAGGGCAGCGAAGCTGGGGAAGGATGTAGAGAATCAGTCTGATGAGGGGAGATGGAGAGAATTGGAGCTGTTTTGTTGGAGGAAGAGGAGGCTGAGGGAAGCCCTCATTGCTCTCTACAGCTATCTAAAAAGACACTGCAGAGATGTTGCCTGAGTCCCCATCCCTAGATGAGTTTAAAAGTCGCTTAGATGAGGTGTTGGGGGATCTGGTTTAGGGTTGACCTTGCAGAGTGGGGTTGATTGTTGAACTCAATGATCCCAGGGGTCTCTTCCAACCTGAAGGATTCTGTGGTTCAAAGGCAGTAAGGCTATGGCGGCAGTACTGCTGAGCATGAGAACGTGTGGAATGAGATGCTGAATGGAAGTATAACTGAACACTGCAAAACACAGAGGAAATCAAGTGTTTGTGGGGTTTTTCCTATGAGACATGTGTGCTAAAGTGATCATGAGACCTTTTTAATTTAAAATAAACTTTTTCATGAATGACAGTGCTAAAATTAGAAGTTGAAGTCCCTCTCTGAAGGCGAAGTGGTTATCTGAGCTTGATTTGATGCCTTGAGGTACGCCTGGAGATGAAGAGCGGGCAGCCCCCCAGTTTCCTTGCCGATGCAGGATGAGCACAAGTGCTTAGAGTAGGCGCAGGCACACTTGGAAAAAGTACACGGGAAGTTCTGCTCTCGGTCTTCTTCTAGTACTGGCCTTTGGGCTGACCTGAAGTAGTGGAACCAGAAATATTTTTGAAAGGAGGCAGCTGGATGGCAGTTAATTCGTTCAGCATTTGGGGTATGTGTTGGGCTATTACATAGGGCTTCCTGTTTCTTTGACTGCAATGGCATTTCTGGGAAATCACTGAAATGTGAATTTTAGACTTTCTGTCTGGCTTACGGAGAAGAGATGGAGTTTTAGGGGTGGGTTTGTTTCAGTTGAGCCTGGGCTGCCTTGTGTCATTTGGAAAAACACTTTGAGTCTTTCCATACCTGCAGAGCAAAAACTGTTCTGTTGCACTTGCTTTATTATCCCTAGTTTTATTATAAAGCCCTCTGCATTGGCTCAGTGAGGTAGTGCCTGTTTGAGATCTGTGTAAGTTTGCATCACGTTAATATTTGAATTAAAGAAATGAAGCTAATAACAGCTGACTTGGAGAGCTCTCCACAGTAAGATTTAAATACAGGTTTTTACCTTTGTGCATTTAACAAAGCTTTAAAACTCTTAAGTTGGAGAACTGGGACAAGCTGTGTGGCCTCTCCTGTTGTTCCTGTGTGTTGTATGAGCAACAGCTGAGGCATCTGGGGCTGTTTAGCCTGGAGAAGAGGAGATTGAGGGGAGACCTCACTGCTCTCTATAACTGGTTGAAAGGACATTGTAGAGAGGCTGGGGTTGGTCTGTTATCCCTGGTGGCCAGTGATAGGACAATGGGAAATGGGCTTAAGCTGCACCAGGGGAGGCTCAGGTTGGATGTCTGGAGGAATTTTCTTTCCTTAAAGGGTTGTCAAGCACTGGAACAGCTGCCCAGGGAGGGATTGGAGTCCCTATCCCTGGAGGTGTTGAGGAGAAGGGTAGCTGTTGCGTGGGGGGGACAGGTGCTGATAGGGCTAGGAAAAGATTGGACTTGATGATCTTGAAGGTCTCTTCCAGCTGAAGCTGTTCTATAAGCTACTGCATCTTCAGCAAAGATGAAGCTGTTAAGTTAGTTTAGGTAGTAACTTGACCTTAAAGATGTGTTGAGGTGCTGTACTATGTCTGCATCTACTAATGCACTGCTTAATTGATGAGAAATTTTAAATCAGATCATACCAAATAGCCTAGTCCAGGCAGGGCATTGGTTGCCCAACTTTTCTGTTTTATTCTGGCATTTCATTAATTTGTTATCTTGGGTTTACAGGCTGAAATTTGAAAGCCTCAAAACATACTTAGAACAAACAGATGAGGCTGCAGCATTGGGACACCAATATATAGGAGGAAGGAGGGACAGTAGTATCCCACTGTGGATAAGAGAGGTGGCTTTGGTGAAGGTTAGCTGCAGCCAGTAGTGAAATTCTTACCCACCCTCTGTTTATAAGCAGCTACTTAAGAATTAGTAGAAAATGCGTTGATAACTGCTGTTGTCACTTAAAAGCTGATGCTGAGAAGTTTGTCGTTCATTGAGTCTGTTAAACAATAGGTGACTTGTTTTCCTGTGATAATAGAACCTTGGTGTTATGCTTTAAAGAAGTGATGTTGAAGGGTTCAGTGTTTTACATGGCCACCTAGTTTTTTCATCATGTAGAAAAGATTTCTAGCCATCAGTAGGTCTAACAGATCCAGTTAATTCCACTGTAAGGTCTAATACCTTACAGTGAAACCACTGCACTGGGTACCGAAGGTGGCCCACTGGGAAACACGTTACTCCTAGGAAAAAAAGTTGCTGTTATCTCAGAGCACAAAATGTTCTTCTCTTACGACTATCAATAGGCAGTGGTTTATCTGCATGGGAGGTAAACCCAGATAGAACCGAGACTAAATTAAACTCGACTACAGTTATGGAATATGAATGTCTGTATGAGCAGATATCTGAAGTAGCAGTTAGAATTTGTAACTTGCTTGAATCCAAAACAGCATTAAAGTGGAAACGGTAGGTTAGTGGCTGAGTTTCAAGTACTTTGTTTTCAAAAAGGAAGAGGACGTTTGTGTTGGGAGTCTGCTGTCTGCATTTGTGGTTTACAGGATGAAGGGTGAAGGGGAAAGGTACCAGCAGTCCACAAGCTGGAACATGGGAAATCCAATCAGCTGCGGTAGAAACGAACAGCCTTACAGCAGTTGTTCTACGTTTGACTGAATGTGAGGAGGAAGTTCTTCACTGTGAGAGTGGTGAGAGCCTGGAATGGGTTGCCCAGGGAGGTGGTTGGGGCCCCATCCCTGGAGGTGTTTAAGGCCAGGCTGGATGGGGCTCTGGCCAGCCTGGTCTAGGGTGAGGTGTCCCTGCCCATGATGGGGGGGTTGGAACTGGATGATCAGGTGGTCCCTTCCAACCCTGAGTGATTCTGATTCCATAACTTCTCCAGTGAAGTGATCCTGCTGTGGCAGGGGTATTGGACTAGGTGATCTTTTGGGGTCCCTTCAAATCCCTAATGATTCTATGATTCTATGCTCTGTGCTTGGAGATGTTCAGAACAGCTACTGGAGCCACATGATGTTGTTTCACCAACTTTGAGGAGGATGTAGGACTAGAGGGCCAACTAGGTGTATCTTCCAACAATATTCTGCATCTCTAAGTTGGTTCTTTTTAATTGCTGTGGATTTTTGTTTGCAAAACAGCCCTGTTGCTGCACCTGGTAAAACTTTCCCTGTAAACAAATCAAAGACTTCTAAATTAGGCTTTTCACTTCTTAGTTAAGTTTCCCCTGTTGTAAGATAATAGTGAATCATCATCTTCAAATCAGAGGCTGTGTTTTTCAGATAAGTGCAAAGGTGTCAGGGTTCTTAGGCTGAACAAGTTCTGCATTGGAATCCTGAATTGAAGAATTGGTTTGGTTGGAAGAGGCCTTTAAGATCATGGAATCCAGCCTTTGCCACAGCAGTTCCAGGTCACCGTTAAACCATGTCCCTGAGCACCATATCTACATGTCTTTTAAGTACCTCTGGGGCTGGTGACTCCACCACTTCCCTGGATAGCCAACTGTAGTGTTTGATTGTACCTCTTTCAATGAATGAGTTTTTCCTGATGCCCAACCTAACACTCTCCTGGCACAACTTGAGGCCATTTTCTCTCATGCTGTCACTTGTTACCTGGGAGAAGAGACTGCCCTCCACCTTGTGGCCACCTTGGCAGAACAGATAACAGGATCCATAATGCTTCTTTGAGCTGCACTGACATGTGGAAATCATCTTCATTTTACAACAGGTGCTGGTGAGATTCTTTTGTGTGTTGTCAGAAAACAGCCACGCTGTTAGCAGAGCCTGAGATGTCAGGCAAGACAAGGTTTAGAGTTGTGTGCTGTGCTTCTGTTAAAGGGCTGTTGAAACGCAGTGACTGTGCAGCTTTGGTGGTCTTATTTCTGACTGTGGTGTGATTAGTTGTATCTTCCAGTTTGTGCTGCAGAATGGGTCTGTAGATCCGTGTCTTCAAGTGAGTCTGTCTGGAAGTAAGTTTTTTAGTAACTTGAGAATAGTTGGCTCAAGACAGAATGGATTTACTACAAAGTTTTGAGAAAACTGGTTGTTTTTCTTCCTTCTAAGGTGATCTTTCAGAATCACTTGTCTACTTGTAGTTTCATCACTGCTTGTCTGAACCATGTAGCTGTTGTAGAAGTTCTGTGAATGCAGCACCGCTGCACCGTGTTACATAGATACTCGTAAGCACAGATGTTAAGACTACATCTTACATCTGTGATTTAAAAGACTTCACATCAATGTTGGTGGTCATTCAACCAGACCTGTAATTGCAGGTAGTGAGAATGTTTGTGCAGAGGTCAAGATGCGTTGCTCCTTCTTGTGTTCCTTTGGGAGCATGTTGTTAATCTTAGTACGAGCCTGGAGTTGTAGTGAGTGGTCCGCGTATCACTTGGCAGAGTTACGCAGACTGTGTGATAAGTAGAAAAGGGCAAAAACCTTAGTCCCCACTGGAGTCAGGCTCCTTTGGTTGTTGTCGGTAATCCCCTAAAAACCTCATGGACTGGGTTAGTCTGTCTAGGTTTAGGCTGCATCTCCCAGATGGTATCTTCTGACCATAACCCTTCAAGGACCTAAGGCATGGTAGAAATTAGCCATCCATCTGACCTTCCCAGTCTCCCATTCATTCTGCTGTGCTTGTTTCCAGGAGTTTGACTTTGATAGCAAAGAAGTGTTCCAGCCCTAAAATAAGTTCACTTTACTTTTTGGAGTAAAGTAAATGTGGTATCATGGTAAGTTTGTGTTAACTATAAACTGATGAAAAGTAAAGTGGTGATTAACAGTTCAAACCTCAGTTGTCTAATGGTCTTCCAATGATGTTAAACCAGTGCAGATCCTTAGTGTAGTTCTTAAGTTATCCACCTGATAGTAAAGAGTGTTTAGCTTGTTTCATAATCCTATTAAGGGTACTTGTCATTACTACATCACTCTTACAGGAGTAATTGATGCTAGTATTTAAATGGAGAAAATACTTTCAGCGTGGTTGGACTTGATGATCTGGGAGGTCCTTTCCAGGCAGGAGTACCTGTGATTAATATGTAGGCTGTCTCTGACAAGTTCAGTAGAAACATGCTGTAATTTAGATAAGGAAAATAAGCTATTGAGTGATTCTGTGGCAGAGTGTGAGTTTGGAGCATTGGTGTTCTAGAAGGCGCTCTAGGGATGTAGCCCATTTCTGCACTCCTGACTTTCCCTTCAGATTATATCAGTATTAGAACTTGTGCTTGAATCAGGAGCACTTGGATGTGCTTGCCGTGTTGTTTTTATGTGCACAATGAAGTGCTTCTCTGAGCAGCAAAAACAAACTTGTTTGAGGTCCTGATCTGTCTCTGTTTTTCTAGTCTGTTGTAACAGAGCTGTACTAAGGCCATGGCTTGCTCCTCTAGGCTGTGAAGTGTCTACACAGGACAGTGATGTGAATGTCTGTGAGTACTGAAGCAGCTTCGATCAGTGCTTCGGCTGTACTGGACACATAAAAGTCAGTCGTACTGTCCGGCTCCAGTTTGGCTGTGCTTATGTTAGACAGCGCTGAACTTGTATTGTGTGTCACTCTTCTCTTGGAGTAAGTCTAGTTACTTCAGAAAACCAAGGTACAAGGTGGTGCTTTCAGCTTCTGAAGTATTTTTGTACAATGCTTTATAAAGGGGTTAGAAATAAAGCCACAAATACCCTAGTACTTGTTTTATTTAACTAGGTCATTAATGTCAAACTAAATAGATACACCTTTGTATTTGTAGCTGAAAGTGAGCTGTGAGAAAGTCTTTTTAAGTGTTTGCTGTGGTAGGATGTGTCTGAGTACAGGTTATTGTGAAATGAGGTGATAAGTGGAAATCATAGGAGCAAATGCCACATGGGTACTTTCTTGGAAACTGAGTCCTCATGGTGAGGAGTGAGCCCTTGCCTTCACAGAAGTGCCCATGTGGGCAGCTGGTACAGAAAGACTGTTCTGAGCTATTGCTGCAAGTCCTCAAGCTCTGGGACTGCAAATGAATTAGCGTTTTTGTTCTAAATGAGCTCTTATTCCTTTATATGTAAAATCACTGGCAACCAGAGTAGAGTAGACTTACAGAATTGACTGCACAATCTGCATAAAATGGGTTTGTGAGTTTACAGACTGGCTAATTCAAACCAATTATTAAGGCACACTTTACGTGCAGAGCTTGGCAGGTGTTCTGCATCGAAGACAGAACTGGGCCTGAAAGGGTGAAGAGCACTCATCTTGCATTCCTGCAGCATTGTCTGTTCATTACTCAGCCAGAACAGGAACCCCTTGTGCTGTGCCCCTTCTGGTGTTAAATACCTCGGTGGCACTGGGGTTAGTTTTGGGCATAATCAGTGCCCCTAATCGATGATCCTGGGTGCTGTCAGTGTCTTGCGTGGTTAGGCACAGCTCATGACTCTGTAGGGGCCCTTGTACCAGTATGGCTATGTGAGTACCCTGTTACGTGTAGAGCTTTCATGGCATGGCTCTACTGGTGTAACCCCACTACTCCTTACGGTAATGCGAGCAGTGGTTGTACAACTGCACTGAGTATTTGTGCTGGCATAGCTGTGTTACTCGCACCTCTGCATGTCACAGAATCACAGAACATCAGGGATTGGAATGGACCTCGAAAGATCATCTAGTCCAATCCCCCTGCCAGAGCAGGATCCCCTAGACCAAGTCGCTCATATTGTTTGCTACCCCGGGAGACCTCCATCTAGTATGTGGAGAAATGAATGGCCGTAGCTCCTTTAGAGCTGCAACACAAAACCAGCTTTAGTGAAACACCTTAAGTTCTCTTGTTTTTAGCAGGGTTTGTTTTTCTTCTCCTGTCCCTTGACTGATGCAACAGTTCTGTCAGAAGTAGTTTAGAGGGATACTAACACTGAAGTTCCGCGCTTCAGGTTGTTCTAAAGCAGTACCAAGGAGCAGTGTCACAGTGATCCTGCTGACTGGTCTCCTCTGACCAGTTCTGTGCTTCTTCTCTTAGTTGCAGTGCTTGTGGTGGATCTAATCGGGGAGTTGGGTTAAAATGAACTTTCTTACTGAGGAAGTTTTCATTTGGTTGTATGAACCAAAACAGAGGCACAAAATCCTGCCCTCCCCTTTACATCAATCCTGCCAGAACTGGGAAGAAGGTAGGACCTTGGCTGTTGCTAAATTGGACTATTACCACAGCAATTTCTGTTAGTAATATTTTATCAGCTAAACATTAGCAAGATGGGTATTTAGATAAAGGTGTCTAATACACTAAGATTGCTGTAATTTTCAGTAAAAATTCTGTCTAACCGGCAGAAAGATGTTTTCAGTATTGGAGATGTTTTGTATTCGAGTGGGGAAAAAAATGGCAGTCTCTGTTGTTGTTTGCAAACATATGTGATAATGCTGTGTTTGAAGGGTGGCACAGGCTTAGCCTCTTAAAGTAAGGCACTTTAAATGCTTCTCAGTGAGACTTTTTATTAATTAACAAAGCTGTGGGAAATACGCGAGTTCTGATTGGGATCTAGTACCAGTAGTATGGAATTTGCTCAGTATTGATGTTTGTAGCTCTGGAGAGACATTAAAATACAAGGTGGTCTGTGTTAGTGACAGACAGCTTATGGTGCTGTAGCAAAAGAGCGTAAGAAAATAACGTGGGAAGGATGGCAAAACAAAACACTTGGAGTATTCCTCCACACACTTGCAAGGGGTTGGTAAGTTGGGTAAGAATGAATGAGCTCTAGCTTTGTGTTTTAAATTACTAATTTAAGTAGTTGTTTACTGACAGGGAGGCTGGTGTATTCTGCTCAGCACTTTCGTTGACTCTTGAGTACTCACAGCTCGTTGCAGAAGTGACTATATGGATTTCATTGAGAGTCAACCAGATCACTCTTTTCTGTAGTTTCATCAGGATGTATTTGTGCCAGATTGTGGTGTCAGGTGGGACTGGTAGAAGGGAACATAAAATGGTGCAGGAGGGTAAGATGACTTTTTTAATAACACAGCAGTAATTTATGATACCATGGATTAGTTCAGCTAACATGACTTCTGACTGGGATGAAGTACTTCTGACTCAATCTGGCTAATAAAATGTTTGCCTTACAGTGTCGGTATAAGATGTTAGACGTTCAGAAGGGTGGATGTGGGTTAGTTGTAGCTGCGTTAAAGAAGTGACACTGTTTTGATTAGATCACACATAACCAAACCAACGTTAATTTGAGTTGGTTTTTTTTTATGCCTAGAGTTATTCAGCATAACCACTGGGTTTTAAATTCCAAATCTAATTATCTCTGAAGGGCGTGAGGAGTTATTTTTATTTTGTTGGTTTTGGGGTTTTTATGAATTGTTTTTACCTTCTCACTGCTTATACTCGAGTATTTGATAGGCATTTTGTGTGTTGTAGCTGAACATGTGAGGAGAGACAGATGTGCTTGGAATGTACAACACAACTGGTCTGGACTCTGTTCTTTTTAAGAAAATAGCATGCTGAACACTTTCTCCTAAACACAGCAGTTCAAACAGCAGTATGTGAGCTAATGGGTGCATAGTGAAGAATCGGGCCTGTTAGGTGCAGGGATCACCTGTCTAATGTTAAGGTGATGTCATGGGGGGAGTAAGTAGAGCGAGTGCTTGGTTGTAGAATAACCTCACTCAAACATCGTGCAGTATTAAATTTATTAGGTGTTTTGTGGCCATGTCTGACATGGACGTGTGAGGGATCTGGGGGTTTTAACTTCTCTTCGGCTTGCTTCAGCATAAATCAGACTCACAGAACGTTGCGGATTGGATGGAACCTCAAAGGATCATGCAATCCCATTCCTCCACCACAGCAGACTGAAAAACTGCTGGCCACGGAATGTAACAAACTAAATCTGGCATTCCTGCTTGATTCCACCTGCCAATCCTGATCTGTACAGGGCCAGCTCTGACACAGTCAACATGTTCATGCTGCTCACATGAAGTCCACTTTTTTCAGTTTGCAATATCTATTAAAAATTACATGTTTTTGAAAACAGTCAGTAGTGTTGTGTTTGTGGTGAAGAAATGCTGAGAACAGTGCAGTTGTTGTAATCTTGTCTTAAAATGCAGAATGACTTTCATGACAGATGGATTCCTTTCGGTTTGTTTTTAGAGACAAGGCTTTTGTAGTGGGTGAAAGGACCTGGTATGAGTCTGCCCCAGCTTTTGTTTTTGTCTTCTAGTTTATGTGTGACAAGGGAGAATAAAATTGGGTTGGCATGACAGTAGCAGAACAAAACATCTCTCAGCAGTTGTGATGGTCTAAAAGGCGACATGTCTTTTGACTGGAGTTCTAGTGTCAAGCAGAGCATGCATTTAAAAAGATCGAAAGGCTGTGCATGATCCCACTGCAGTCCGAAGGAAGAAGAGGTGAGGGAATGATGTGATGCATTGTAGATGGTACCCCACTGAGACTTGGGTTTGTCAACTTTTGATTTTAATTGCTTCCAGATGTGATGATAGTAGGATCTGCTGGTATAAGGTATACTTGTGGATTTCTAGAGGAGGATTTTGGTGTTGGGGTGTTTTCATGATGGAGACAACTGCTGGTGTTACAAAC
The DNA here is from genome assembly GCA_013400115.1 of Rhinopomastus cyanomelas. Classification (NCBI taxonomy): domain Eukaryota; kingdom Metazoa; phylum Chordata; class Aves; order Bucerotiformes; family Rhinopomastidae; genus Rhinopomastus; species Rhinopomastus cyanomelas. Next base: position 226,460 of record VXBP01003162.1, read on the forward strand.
TTAACATCTTTGGAATGATGGAAATAAATGCTGCCGGTAATGGTGTGGCTCATCTTCGGGAGTCACTGGTGATTTAATCACCAAATCGTTACTGAGTCAACAGGAGGTGATGCTGTTTCAGAGTTGATGTGGAAGTGTAACGAGGTCTTTGTAGAAGAACTGCTTCTGGAAAATCAACTTGTGCTGTCAGATTACAATGATTCATAAATTCTCTGCTAAGAGCATTGGTGTCAGAGCTGTGCTTCTGGAGAACTCTGCTCTTGGTAACAGAATCCCAGAACACTAGGGATTGGGAGGGACCTCAAAAGATCACCCAGTCCCATGCCCCTGCCACAACAGGATCCCCTAGATCCAGTCGCACAGGAACATGGCCAGGCGGGTTTGCAACGTCTCCAGAGAGGAAGACTCTACAAGCCGCCCTGGGCAGCCCTTTCCAGGGCTCTGTCACCCTCACGGTCAAGAAGTTCCTTCTCACGTTGATGTGGAACCTCCTCTGCTCCAGCTCACACCCGCTGCCCCTTGTCCTATCATTGGGTGCCCCTGAGCAGAGCCTGGCTCCATCCTCCTGACACCCACCCTTCACATTGCAGAAACAGGTGATGATGGTGGAGGACAGGGATTTATTTTTGTTAGAGCTGCCAAAGTTACATAATTTTACCCTATGTGTTCCTCATTAAGGGGGGAATATTGTAGGGAGACACTCCAGTAATTTTATCAGCTGTTGTTCAAGTATGAAGGAAGAAACAAGAATTGGCAAGGGCGGGCTGAGTTGTACCTTGAAAAGCTGACTAGAATGGCGTGGCAAGTTTCTTCAGCTGTGTACATTAAAAATGCAGTTGTTATATGGAGGGCAGGGTAGGGATAAGCATGAATCCAGAATTAAATCAATCCCTGCATTAAAATGGTGTAATACAGTGTGTCATCTTTCTTCAAGGTCCTGCACAAAAGAAAGGAGGCTGTGGAGAAGGCTGCAGTGCCAGTAATGAAAGCAGTTGTCTTGAGTGCGGAAACCAGTATCACTGGCCCTTTCAAAAAAGTTGGCTGAGTGATAATGGCTTGTGGGAAAAACAGCTAGTGTGGTGCTAATTGTGGTTGAATGTGAAGGTGGATATTTAGGCTGCGACAATGGTGTGCAGGGCGCTGAAGGAAAGTGAAATGCCGAGTAGAAAGCTAACCCATCAGCATGGGTTTCACCAGAGGTTGTATCACTGAAATTCACTGCTTTGGTGGTGCTTCAGGCCTCAAGCTTAAAAAGTACAGATTTCCTTGCAAGAACTCCTCCTAACAGCTTGGAGTTTAGCTGGAGAACCAGAGGAACCTTGAATAGACCTTAGAATAAGTGCATTATCCAACCAGGTAGTTCTGGTGACGAGTAAACTGTATCGATGCTGTTTTGTGAGTTAAGGGGTAATGCACAGGGCCAGTACCTCAGAGAAAGCACAGTGTGGTCACTGCCAAGGACAGAAGCATCTGTAAGAAACCTGTTTGGGAATCTACCACTTGGTCTGAGCCTCATGTTGTACTGCTGTGGCAAAGGGCAAATTTGATCTGAGATGACAGCAGTTGTAACTTGTTTTCAGCGAATGTGACAGCGTGTGTGGCACTTACTCAGACTTCATTGAAACTTAGTGATGTGGGGTGATGGTGCCCCTGTACTCTGCCTCCTTGACTACTGGGGACAGTTTTGGGAGCCACAGTATAAGAAGGGAAATGTGAAAAAATAGAACCTGCTGTTTGGAGCAGAATTAAGGCTAGAAAAGGGAAATTGGCATAAATACCATGTCTTCTGTCAGGGGAATAAGTCCTAAAGATATAAACACTTACTGAAGCTGGGAGGCAATGTTGTTACAGGTGAGCGTAAACAGACAACTGCCTGTATTTGAGTTTAGAAAGTTTTTGGAGTTGTGAGGTTCTGTAATGAGTTGCCAGTCAAAATGGTGGGAGCTGAACATGTACCAGGGAGGTTAGAAATCTTGAGGAGAAATGTGTTGTGTCTGTGATTGAGTTTGGGTTTAGAGAGGGAGATTCTTGTAGTGCCTGACTGTTGGGGAGGGCTGTGTTGCTGGGACAGCCTGTCCTGCTGCTCACTCTTACAGAGTCAAAGCTTGGCTCTGGTCAGGCGACTTAAATGAACAGCAGCAGGAAAGAAAGCTAATCTAAAATGTTTACAGTTTAATCACTTCTAATAATAGAATTCTCTTTGTCTTAGCTAAGGTCATGAAAGACAACACAAGATCTGATGCTGAGCTTAAAAAAGGAAAATGTGGGTATTTTTTATATAGCCTTATAAATTAGTGAAACGTCCATTACGTGTAGTATGTAATCACCTTTTGATGTTGGAGGTGCACAGTGCATTCTCAGTTGTTGTGTAGTGGAATCTGTGCGTTCTGAAGTGCGGCTCTTGGCCTTGGCTGGGCAGTTGCAGATTCTGCTGCAGTTGTGTGGGTTGAAGGGTTTTCTACACAAGTTTTACAGACAAATCCGTACTGCTGCAAGTGTGAAAAGCCTCCCAAATAATCACTGAATGATTACTGACACTTTTAAACTGGAGTCTTCTCACGTGGTGAAACCTTAGCTTTTGATTTCTTCTTTGTATTTGTGAGTGGTGGTGGAGTGGATGGTGGGACGGAATCTGTAGAATTTACAGCCCTTGCTGAGTCAGTTCAGCATCGTTGACAGTTCACATCACTGGTAGATCCAAGAACCACTTGATGGCAACCATCAGCTTTATCTGACTTAACTCTCTTCTCACAGCTACTAGCTACCAGAGTTATTCTGAGGGAGATCTGCAGTTGCATGAGGGGTTTTTGATATCAAGCTAGCTGGAACAATTTTACAAGATCTGGGAAGACGACACAAGTTCTTGGAGAAATAATAACATAGGTTCAGGAGAGGTGTATTGCACGGTCTGCAGAAGCTGCAGTGTGGCCAAAGTTGTGAATACTTGCCTATGAGAGATTCCTGGTGTGGCTTTCCAAAACGGGATTCTGCTTGGTGTCCACAGACACAGGGCACTGGCTGGAAGGTGTCTGTGAATATCACGGACAATGCTCTCCGGACTTGGAAGGCAGATTCAATGGGATGAGTAGCTCTGAACACTTCTGGAAAACAGAGTTGTTATTTGGTAGGCAAGTTGATATGGGGTGTGAAAATGCTGAGTAGGTGACGATGGGATTCAAGTGTCTAAATAAATGGTACCTTAAGCCTGAATATCAAACACAATCTAAAGCAAGACCTAAGTGTTCTGCTTAGGTCACAGTGGTGGTTAGCAGCAGCTCTGCTGGGGTAGTCTCTGTTCTAGTGAAGTGGCAACCATGTCTGTGGTTAATTAAATTGCTTTAAACAAGAAGAAAAGAGTAAGTTAATCTTATGGTGTTTGATATGTTGACTTAACAGCTAACGTGAAGGACCATGGCCTTTTAAAAATGCAATCGACTTAAAAACACAGCTTTAGATGTTATAGCGCTGTTTTGCTGATGTTTGTGACAGTGTAGATAATATGATTGAAATTCTCGTGCTTTACAAATACTCTGTTCAGTGAAGGCAAAGTTCAGCTGGAAGGTAGCTGAAGTTTATATTTTAATGCTTGTATGTATTTAAATACATTTAAATACCACATTTTGGGGGGAATCTGTATGTCAAATGCTTACTTCTGCTTCTTTTGTTTCTCTGTTTATTTTTAAGACGAGCAAAAATCAAATTAAAGTAGATCTTGTAGATGAGAATTTTACAGAATTGAGAGGAGAAATAGCAGGACCTCCGGACACACCATATGAAGGCAAGTAACGTTTTTGTGTCTGCACTCCTTGTCTACTTCAAATCATGTGCTGTGGGATGCTTTGTTTGCTAAAGCTACGGGTTTAAAATATAGAGCTGTGTGGTTTGAAATAGCCTGGGGGTTTTCATACCAAAAAACCACTTTCAGTTCACCTTGTGCATGTGTGTGTAAAGACAGGTCTGTGTGGTGCAGTGCCATTGGTTTAATGAAATCTTGGTTCTGTAAGCCATTTAGCCATGAAACACCAGAAGAATGAGCTTCAGAATCTGCTGTAATGTAAATGTGTGTGTGAGCTCGCGCAGTGGCCATTCAAACACAGTGCTTTCTCTCCTATTCCAAGGAGAGATACCACTGCAAATTACGTTGGGGATTAATCTGGGGCTTCCATGGGTCCTGTTACTTCATTTCTAGTGGAGTGGGGGCTCCATATTAGAACCTTGTGTGTACAGCTCCCTTCGCTGACTGCACCATATTGACTTGTTCATTTAAATGGATGTCAGGAGTTGTGCATCTCTTCAGTCTGGGTGCGGCGCGGTAACCTGTTGCATCGAGAAGCTTTAACAGGAGCTGTTATGGCAGAACTCATCAGAGATACCAAATTGTAGTGGTGGTACTTGTAAACTCCACATTGGATATAACACTTGTGGTGATGGCAGACACTCCTCCTGGTAAAGCTCCTGCCTGATGAACGAGGATTGTTGTTGTAACAATTGATTTGAATTTTCAGTCACTTCTAAGTGGTGTTTTGGGCAGTTTTCCTATGCCAGCTACCTACTTGGATTTGAATTTGAGCTTCCAGTGCAAATGATGTCTCGAGGAATCTATTTAAAATGTTTTCCCAAGTTTTCAGTCGCTCTACTTGTTCTGTGCCTTGGAGTGAAGAGTGGGGCTTGAGTACTCTTCAGAGACCAGACACATGCGCTCCCTCATTATTTTGAAAAGTAAATCCTCGTTAAGTGGGGATAGGACCTGAAAATTGTGGTGTAGGTGTAGATGCACACATAAGCATTAGGTACTGATGAGGATCTGGTTGTTGCACCTCTGCTGAGGACATCTCTTGTAAGCAAATACAAGGGCTTGGAGCTGCTGGCGCAGCAGCATTGGACTTGAGAGCAGGGATAGTCTTCCCAGAGCCCCCAACCCTGCTGGAGCCTAAGGTAGATAAAGGATGAGGAAACAGCTTAGCAGAGGTTCATGCTGGAGATTGTTGGCAGAGGCAGGTGGTGTCAGAAACTGAGACAAGAAGAAAGGAAATGAGCCTGGAAGGGAAGGAGTAGAAAAGTGGGAATGTCTGTGTGGTAAGGATGCTCTCCCCCAGAACTGGAGTCCCAGAGTTCCTCTGCTGTTCAGCCAAGTAATGCTCCCCACCCCATCTCTTGCTGCTGTCCTCATCTCATCAGCCACTGGGGTTTAGCTTTTGTGGACAGTCAGTTTCAAAGGAGAAGTGTGCTGGGACCCAGAACCCGTAGGCTGTGCTGATGACCTGTTTGGAGGTGGATGATTGTGTTTAGTGTGATACCTCCTTTACAAATGTAGTTGGTCTTGTAAGACAGAGTCACGTGCAGATGTTGACATATTTCACAATTACATAATTGGATACTGGGAAACCCCTGAATAGGGGGAAGGTGTTGCTGGGGGACTTTTGGTGGTTGGTTTTGTTTCATTCAAACAGAATTAGTCATCCTGGGATGAGCTGATTTATCATGGCCTGCCTTTGTATTTTAACTCCTCTCTCCAGCCAGCATTAGCTCAGCTTATAAAATGGACCTTTTCTGGAGAGTATAGTGAGAGTTACATGAAATCAAAGATGTGGTCACGTCACAACAGTTAAAAACTCTGCAGTGGCTCACAAAGAGGGTAAAGAAGCATTTGAATGCCTCTCTGCAGAAGTGGATTCAGTGTGATGCTGGATAATTCAGCTAGATCAACGTTGCAGAAGCTGAGCACTGTGTTCACACGTTTAGCGTGTGAATTATTGATGAAAATCAGCAGTATGTTCACTGTGGAATTCATTGGTGGGAAGTGCAGGCACACATACTTACACAGGAGTATATTTAACAATGGGGATACAGTGAATATTGTTGGGGGGGCTCAGTCTATCCTGTGTTCTGATACGACAGAGCTGCCATGCACAGGTGACGGGGAGTGCATGCTGGCTTTAATGTAGAAGCCACATGCATCAAGGAGCAGCACGAAAGTAATAGGCAGCCAGAGTTCTGGTGTTTCCTGGCACTTGATTAATTTACTTTGCAATGTTAATATTCCTCTAACATATTTCTACGTCTTTATTTCTTGATGCAATTACGAAGGACTGGCCAGTCTACGCAGTTGATGACTAACACAGTAGTGCCTGCTGCATCATTACTGACTGATCTCCAGTTAGCACAGGACACAGGCAGGAGTGCTTTATGGGGAAAAGCTGATTAGTGCAGTAGTTCAGGTCAGACAATCTAGCAATACAGGTGGGAGTCTGAGGACCGCCATGCAGTGGAAGAACACTAGTAGTCATTGTGGACTGCAGTTGGTGAGGAATCTGAAAACAAACTGCTACTGCAGAGCTCTGTAGGTGGGTGTCATCTGTTACTGCCAAGTTCTGCAGCTTTAGTTTTCTTTTCCTGTTGTTTTCCTTACTGTTCTTTCTTTCACTTGAGTCTTCTTCCACTCCTGATCAGTTATCTGAGTGTTGCAAGACACATCAGTGAGAGGGCCTTTGTGAGTCTAGATTAATGGCTACTGACTTTGACTCTGTTCAGGAGCTGTTCAGCAGATAAGCTGATGCTTTGATGAGGCTTTTTGTGTGTATTTGTGTGTTTAACTCTGTGTGCGTAGCCACGTTGTTCATTTCAAGTCAGGTTTGTCTGTGAGCCACAGTAAGTGCAAAGTTATAGCAGAGCATTTCTTCAAGGAAAATAGGCAAAGCTAGCTCTAACTATTCCAAGACGTGCTCCAGGAGCAGAGGAGGAGACTTCTCCCGTTGCTGTTTAATTCCGTCTCGGATATTAAATAGTTCCAAAAAGCTGTGTGCGTGCACACTCCTTTAGAGAACAAACGTCACAGGGAGTTGGTGTGCAGAAGTTACTGTGCCAGTCACTTGCATTTCAGATGTAGTACTGCAGAAATTAATGGCCAGGTATGTTCAGTTTAAGTCGTCAGGCCTGCGGTTTAAAGGTGAGACTTCAGCGCGCAGCAGTAGTGCTGAGCAAACAACCGGCTTGGTAGTCCCTGCAGTTTTACAGCCGCTTGCACTTGAACGGTCCAGGTGCAGAAAACTGATGGCTGAGTAGCCTGTTGTGCAGGCGACACTAACAATCTGCCAAGCAGGAGGAACAGTAGTGCTTGATGATAAGGTTTACATTGCCTTGCAGTGTGTCATGGCAATAGAATCCTCCAGGGACCGGTGAGTTTTCTGTGATTCAAGAACAATGTGCTTGTTCTGATTCTTAAGAGAAGCTGCTGCTGAATGACACTTCTAATTCAGACCAAAGAAAAAGCAGGCTGACTTAAAATGAAGCAAGTTGCTGCTACGTGTGTCCTCAGTGTTTGGCCTGTGCTGTCCTGTAAGGAAACCAGTGATTAATTACAAGTTTGGATTTAAGTTTGTTTTTAATTGCCTTTCTGCTACTGTTTTTTCCCCATGCTACAGTAACAAGAGCATCTGACAGAAAATACGTAGGCAGAAAGTAGTGTAAAGCGCTAAGCTGATATGGAACGGCTTCAGACACGGTGATTCCACGATAGATTTTGGAAGTGAGAGGAGTCGGTAGCTGCCAGCATGCTTTTGGGCACAGGTAGAGGGTGCCATCGAAGGTCTCTGTGCAGAGCACTCCTTTGAGGTTTGCTTCCCACATGGGAATCGCCCTGCCTGTCGCGAGGCTGCTTGAGAACTGGTTTTGTACAGTGTGAATTGTCACAAGAGTAAGTTGCTCTTGGAATCCAAAAGGAAACAGGTTGCAGATACTTCAAGGAAATTTCTAAATTTTAACAAAACACATTGAGGGAGGGAGGGAGGGGAAAAAACAGCAGTAGGATGACAGGGGGAAAAACGTGCAAGTGAAGTGCTTTCAGCTCCCTGAAGCTCCTGTCTGTTTCTGTGTCCTGCTGTACTCTGTTCTTCTTGTTGAAGTGCTGCCTGGTGTGTGATCTCCATAGGCAGGCAGGGATAGCTTGAGATTGCTTCAGAAAACCTAAGTACTGATTGTGAACTCAAACGTTAACAGAGCTGTGAGTTAAATAGGTGTCCGCGATGATTTCGTAACAGAGGAAAATGATGAATGTTTACAGAAGGGCGCTAGCAAATTGCTCTTTCCTTTCCACCGAGTCATCTAGTTTGCAGAGTTGGTGCATGCAGTAAAGGACAGCATTGCAGTGCTGGTGTGTCAGTGTTCGCAGTTTGGGAGCAGGTAAATGCACAACACAGTGGGAGTGACATCAGAGCCTGCTGTATTTTTTCCCCAAAGTGGGTCTGCTTCTCTTAAGTGAGGTAGTTGAACTGTCGTCAGTTCCAGAAAGCTTAAAATTACACGCCCTTGTCTTCACTTGTGCAGTCTGAACAAAGCTCCCCGGCCTGAGGTGTCCGACAGGAGTCGGGATGTTGAGCATCCCTTGTTGGGTCGGACCATTCCCATGGTGTGGGGTCTCATCTCTTTGGGGGTTATTGGTCTATTGTACTGCAGTAGAGCATGGAAATTACGTTTGAAGTGTGCGGTATCTTGTAGCTGATGCTGTGTGTAAATTTGAATTGCTTGAACATGGTCACTTAATGGAAGGTTTATTTTCGTAAAAGACTGAGCTTGAATAATACTTTGTAATGTTTTCTAATTTGTCCTTGTCTTTTGAAGGCGGAAGGTATCAACTAGAGATCAAAATTCCAGAAACATATCCCTTTAATCCTCCCAAGGTACTGTAAACACTTTTTTTGATAAAATTACTTGTCTCAGACATTTTCTTTCAGTGTTTTCCCTTATTTATTGCGTGTTTAGTCTCTGTAGTAGCTATCTTCCATTTGGTTTACTCCACTGTAGGCAAGCAGTGGAGCTGTCATCGTTAGGTCCTAGTAATGCAGGATGTGACAGCGGTGGCCATTCAGGTGTGCACTAGTCATTCCCTGAAGTACAAGTTGGCAAATTCAGGGAAGCAGCTTGTGCTTTACTATTGACCCTCACAGGTTTCATATAGTTTTACTTGATGTAGAAGTTTTGGCTGTCTTCCGTTGCCCTCAGTATTGAAAAAATACTGAATATAAAATTATTGATTAAGTTTTGTTTATTTCTTGCACTACGTAAGCTACATTTACTAGTCTCGGGTCTAACCTGCCAAATTTCTCATAAAAATTGAATGGGGAGGCATCCTGTTGTGTGGCAGAGGATTGTGAGGGTCTCACTGCTACAGACCGCGTAAAACGTGACTGTGAGTGAGGGACAAGAGAAGCGGCCCTGGTGATGCCACTCCTACGTTTTCAAAACGTGCTGTGTGTTCAGCACTGCAAATGTGTGATTCCACTTCCCTGAACGGATCGCACTGAGCAGCGTTCTCCTCAGCCACGTACACCTCCTGCCGTATATTCCTGTGCTGCTTCTTCAGTGGCTTCTGATGCATCCAGTACACAGACTTCAGAGTTGTCTACTCGCCACCTTGCTTGTTTTGCTGCGGGTCTGAAAGAGGTCTTTGAACTAGAGATGTGTCCTAGATCCTGGCTGTTTTCACTGTTCTGTGTAATACTGGGAACAAACTGAGGAAGAGGAGGAAAGGAAGATGTGCCAGTAGCTTGTAGCTTCTTGGCTCCTGCCTTTTGAATTACTTCCTTGACGCTAGAGTGAGAGATACATAAAGCCTTATAATGAAATGTCTCTGTTGGTTTCAGTTCTTTCATCCGCACGTGTTCTGTTGGGAGATAAACGGAGGAGAGCTGGAACAGGTCATAGGTGCTGGAAGATGGGTCTTGCAGACCTTGGTTTAATTGCTGCTTTAGGGCCTGATAGTTTCCTTTTCCATTGCTTATAGACAGCTGTTAGTGCACTGCAGCACAACACTGCTCATTCCGGAATCTGGTCTGGGGTTTGAGGCCTTTTTGCGTGTGCGCAGCCCTGCCTTTCATCGGAAGGAGTCCTTTATCTTGTTCAGTGGTGCTTTGACAGCCATTGTTAGCAGTCGCTCACTGTGAGAAATTGCCTCGTATTTACATGGCTTTTTACCTTCTCACAAGTGGTCTGAAGAGTTGAGCAGGTTATGTGGCTCAGCTGACATCCTCTCTGGTTTCTTGTCTTGGGAAGCAGAACTGCTAGGCACCGGGACTGCACTGATGTCGTTACCACCCTGCGTTTAGTTGCCTGTTGTAGTGCCTGATGAGCAGCGTGTTCTGTGCACTGCTTTGCTTGCAGGTCAGGGACAACAGCTGGAAGGTCTGAGTGTTTGTCAGGAGTTGGGCTGAGGAGGTAGAGATAAGAAACTGGCAGGTCACAGTCACTAGAAGGCAGTTAAGGTGCACCCTGAAATGAGGAGGTGGAAGAGAATGGAGATGTTTCTGAAGACAGCCTTCTTCCTTTCAGAAGACAGCCTCAGATTTGGAGATTGTCAAAAGAAGATGCTGCTGTTTATCGGGGTCTGGCTAAAAGAAGCCAAATCCCAACCGATTTGTGCTCTGTGAGCACAAACGTGCTGTGGTTTGGGGGGGGGGGCGTGGACGTGATCAGTGAATTAGTGCTGAGACTGGATCCTTTCAACTGCGAACAAAAATGATTGCCATCTGGTTACGTTTTTGTTGGGAAGCTTTCTGCATAGTGAGACAGGATGCTTGTAGCAACACCCACCAATGACCTTTTATAGAATGCATGTAGCCACTGAGAATTTGGCTAAACAGTGAGGTCCAGTGCCCACGTGAGAGTTCAGGGACTCGTTCCCCAATTCATTAAAAGCAGAGTTTGCAGCATTCAGTGTTGGAAACGTTCAGGCTCTGACTGTTTGTTTGTGGAACACGGGTGCTGCTGAAGGATATTTGCAGGTGGCTTTGTGCACCGCAGGGACGTGCACACGTGACAGCATGTGGAACGCAGCTAGGCGTGACAGGCGCTCGTTGGGCTGCGAGTAAGGCAAGGCTCTACCAAATGGCCCCAAGCAGGAAGCCTCCTGAAATAAGTGGTATCGCGTCTCTTGGTTCTGGTTTTTTGGCTTGACGTTTGCTGAGCTGTTAGTTCCCTGTAGTGTTAGGGCTGTGCGTTTGAAATGCTCCCCTGATGCACTGCACTTAATAACCACTTCTCTTTCCTCAATTGTTTTCTAGGTGCGCTTTATCACCAAAATCTGGCATCCTAACATTAGCTCAGTCACTGGGGCCATCTGTTTGGACATTCTGAAAGATCAATGGTAAGATTCTGTGTGGATCTAAATGTGCAAAGTCAGATATAAGTGTCCTGGGCAGGAGGCAGCAGTTCACGTTGCTTTTTGTTTTGCAGTTCCACGTGTCTGAAGCTTTCACTGTTTCTGTTCAGTGTTTGGAGTTGTAAAGAGGAAAATGCAGTGACTGGGTGGTGATGAGGTTAATACCCGCCCTAAGTAGATGTTACGTGCGTGGAGATTGTTTACTTTTTAGTTTACAGTGGGGTTAAGGCCAGCACTTGCGGTTGTTTGGGGTGTTTTGTAGGAGTTTATTTTCTTGTTAATTCTTTCTCCGTTAACGAGTGCTGCCTCTTGCCCCCTGAATTGTGTCCTGTCTGCTGCTTGAGGTGTAAGCCGAAAAAATTCAGACGCTTGTGTTCTTAGCCTCGACTTCTAATTCTGAATACGTGGTAGTTCCGAATAGAGCTAAAATGTGTGAAGTGAGCCTGGGTGTGTACAAGGTCAGCAGGAAATGGAGAGGAGGCTGACCACGCTGACTACCTCAGTTATCACTGGAAATACTTACGGTTGCGCCTATGTCAGTCCCTTGCCTTTGAGGTGCTGGGCAGATGCTAGCTTTTGATTACTTAATGTTCCTGTACACGTTTTAGTTGCCAGAATCTCTGGAATAGACCTGAAGGTGTCCAGCCTAACAGCTGAAGTGTTCATCCGTTCACTCATTGGATACGTTTCCTGTGGCTTGAAGATCATTGGCACCAACTGCCTGATGAACGTGGTGTCTTACGTGGATTGAATTCCTCTTTTTTTCTTTACCTTTGCCCCAAAGGAATAGGGCTGTAATTCCCCAGCAGATAGTGTAAGTTCTACTCCACGGAAGCTTCAGATGCTCGTCAACTCAACACCTTCAGTAAGACTGTGATTGGGTTTGAAAGAGAAACTCTAGAGAAGAAAACTTGAGTTAAAGTCTTGCAAGTGATCCATCCAGCATGCTCATCTTTCACAGAGTGAGAAGATCATGCAAATAATTGGCACCAGGGTAGTGTGAATGAAGACAGTGAAATCACAATATTCAGGAGCTCTCTTTCATTTCTGGAACAGCATAGCCTTTTCTTGCAGTCTTGGAGCACTTGGTGGTCTTTCAGACAGTGAAGTCTTTCAACGTGCATGCCGTGCTACAGCAGGCCAGTGCTGTACCTGCACCTGCTCCCACCACCCTGCAGTTGTGCTGAAGAGTGATGGCTGTAACTGCAACTGCTGCTTCCTGGGAGATGATATACTAAACCAGATTAGTGAACAGGCAAGAGGCTTGCTGGCTGTTTCAAGGTGGAGGGGAACCTTATTTCTAGGTCTTGTTGTTCTGTTAGTTTCGGGTGGTTTTGGTGTTCTCACCAAAACAAATGCAGGAGGGTATTTTTGGTGGGGATTCACCTCAGGGGTTTGAACTGGAGCACGTAAACCCTGTCTACTAGCAGGCGTGTTCCACTCGGGACAAGGTTTATGTGGTGAGGACGTGGAAAGGCAAAAATGCTTTATTTCTAGCAGCAAGGGGGTTTAACATGGAACTGTGTTATCTTAACAGTGGATACATTTTTCTTGGAGTTCTTCTGTGTTACCAAAGTTCTTAAGCTCGGGGTGTGTTCTTCCATCTTCTGGTGCTCCTTTGTGCACCGTCCAGGTGCTTGACTAGTAGCATTCAGGTCGGGTTCTCTTAGCAGTACCTTCAAGGCTAGTCTTTCTGTGCTGAAGCCCTAAACGTGTTCCTCAGAAATGGCCTTTATCTGCCTTTTTTCCCCGGAGACTGAGGAAAGACAGTCACAAGCAGGCTCTGCTTCTCAAGTGCCACTTCACTGGCTCATAATGCTCTTAAGGGAATGAAAACAGAGCAATGGGAGCAGCCCTGTTAAAGTCACATTCCGGTGTTTCAGGGGGAGCTGAAGGGGTGGATCCTGGGGCTATGAGATTTAGTAGGGGTTTGTAAGGAATTGTTAAACTGATAAAGTGTTTATAGATGGTGAACACAAAGATTTTAATGTGCTCGTACAGTTAAAAGTCTCTTCCCTAGTCACGCATCCCGTTACAATTCCAGTGAGCGTAGCTGGGATGATCTTCTGCAAGTTGGCAAGAGCTGTAACCAGTTTGCAAAGCCAGGACTTGGAATGATTTTTTTAAGTGAGTTTAAAGAAATTCTTTCTCCATGGTATGTGCTTTGCAGCTGTGTCTCTCATCACGTTCAGATTTGTAAGCACCTGTGAGGACAGTCTGTTTGCAAAGCAGCCAGTGTTTGCTGGGCGAATTGAAACAGGGCTGTGATCCTGCAGAAGGAATACTGTTAATGCAAATCTGATAGGACCCCCTCTTACGTGGTTTCGCTTAGCATAGCCTGTGTTTCTCTTCTAGGCTGGTATTTTGTCTCAATCTTATTTTTAAAAGAGTTAAATAAGCTTTAAGCTTCCTTGAAGTTTGAGAAGTGAATGACTTGGAAGTTGTTGTGCGCACGTCCCTTGAGCAGCGATTATGAAGCTCCCAAGTGCTGTGGCTGTGTCTGTGGCCACAATACATTCCTGGAGGTTGTGTTTTTGACAGTCAAAATAAAAATGAATAATCTTTCTTCATAGTGGTTGTACTGGAGGGTTCACACTTCCGTTTTAATTCTTGCTGTAAGAGAGAAGACTGTTTTCATTGATGAATAAGCAACAGCCAGCTCACAGTCTTCATCTTGGGCATCGGAAACAGCAGTGCTTTGTTCTGGGTGTTTGAGGATCGCTGAGCCTGTTCTCCCAAAGCCGTAAAAATGTAGAGAACATTAACACTGTTGGAGGGAACAGGCAAGCAGGCCCTCTCAAGTCTCTTTCAGCTCATTGAAAGGTAGGAGATTGCTTACCTCAGGCCTGCTGGGCTGGGCACAGCTACCTGGCCCTGCTTTTCGATGTCATCACTGTGTTTAATGCAGACAGCAGCTGGAGCTGTGACACGTTCTGCATGAGCTGGGGATACGGCTTTAAATGCCGACGGCCGGTGCAGAGTCTCATTCTGTATGAGTTGTGAAAGCCACGTTGAGGCAGGAGTCTGCAAGGCAAGATGTATACTGGATTGTCAAACCTCCTGCCATGTATAGCTGCAGCGATCTTGTCTGTTCCGTGAGCACAGAGCCATCTGTGCATCCACATGCGTGAGGGAGTTATTTTTATTCTGAAATGAGAGTGTCAGAACAGAAGCTCGGGCTCCAGTGGGCTCTGTGTGGACTTGTGCAAACACAACAGACAAGTAGGGACTGCAGGGGTTGAGCAGTCTGAAAACCAGAGGCGGCTAGAGCCGGCACAGAACTGGAGGTGTGGGCTCTGTGGCACCTTTGGTCTGTGTGATGCCCCCTGCTCCCCAGGGTGCATTTTCCTCCCCTAGAAGGCACGGCATCGATGGAGATGAACCGCACGTAACAGCGGCACAAGTGTCTGCAGCCCGTGCTGTGCCTTCTCCACTTGAAAACGTGACGGTGTCTTCAGACGGCTCTGCGATAGGAGGGTTTCTGCAGAGGAAAGTGCAGAGCGGCCTTTATTTGGTGTCAGTTCCAGTCACTAGATGGTTCGTATGAAGCCTGTCTTTAGGACCACGCGAGATGGTATGGTTGAATTCCTGCGCTGAGGAGAAAGACGTGAGGTTTTACAGTGGGCGTGGGCAGTGTGGCAGGTCCTGAAATTCTCCACATAAAAGTGGCCAAATCCATTCAAGGACATCAAGACCTGAAAAGACCTTCTGTGCTTTGATGCTGAGATGCTGGCACAGTAAACGTGCAGCAGTACACGTGTGTAGTGCTAGCAGGTAGCACGGGGGGGTGCGTCAGATTAACATCCAGGCAGTGCAAAGCGTTGCAGATCACAAGGAGTAGGGAGCTAGGAGCAGAAACAGCATCAGGGTCTGTAATGCAGAGGTGTTTGTGTGTGCGTGATCTAGGTGTGGAAAACAAGATGCTTTGCACTTCTGTGGAGTTTACTGTCCTTAGCCAGGCTCTCCTCCTGCAGCTGAGGCTGTTTCAGTAACTAGGTGCTGTTTCTCTGGTCAAATACCATCTTGCTAGCTAGTCCCCAGCTCTGTACGTAGTTTAAGGGAACGTTCTTTGGGTTGGAAGAAGTGTTCGGCTTGGAGCCCAAAGTACTTCAGTTTAAGTGGAAGGGAATCTGAAATTCTGGAGGGGGAAGTGTTTGGTTACTAAGGAATAGGTTTAGAAAAGGAGGATGATGTGTCGCAAAGCTGTTGGGATTTGTCAGAACTTGGGTCTGAAAGCGTGCAGTTGTTTAAGATTTCAAGCTGCACAGTTCAGCTTGAGGGGCTCGGGGCTGAGGCGGCAGTTGGAGTGAGACGGCGTGTGCCAATTACAGTTGGTCGCTTGGGATGGTTCTCACTTGCGTGTTGCTGTAGAACATTGCACCGAGAGCTCAGGGGTGGTTGTGAAGCTGAAAAGGACGTTTCTAGGAAAAATCTTCTAGAACTAGAAGCAATTAAGGAGAGAGGCCATGTTGGAATGATTAGTGGCTCAGTGGGGGAGCTGTGAAGGTAGGCAACTAGGAATAGGATGTTCAGGGTCACAGATGGACCTCCAGCATCTCATCAGCTTCCGTTCTCTGGTACCAGTGTGTGGTGCTGAGAGCGCCCCGTTAAGGGTACCTCTGCACTGGGGAAATAAACGCGCGGCTGCAGTCGGAGGTCACACACAGACGTGCACGCTGTTACCATTCTCTCTGGACCCTCAGGTCAGGCTCCTCCCCACCCACCTCAGCGGGCTCTTTGCCTTGTCTTTCAGTCTTCTCAAAACAAATCTGTGTCTGTGCTTTGATTGAACAGTCTGCTGTCAGAAGAAATGAGATGTTTCACCCCTTCTTTCTCCGGTTCACGGGCTGTAACTGTTTGTCTCCCATTCAAGATGTCCTGTTTTTTACCTCGGTTTCCTTTCGTCTAAAACTTAGAGTGGTCTGGTTTGTGCCTAAACATCTGCCTGTGCTCCCAACAGAGCAGTGAAAAGTCTGCTCAACTCTTTGACCTGGCTGAAATCTGACCTTGCCCAGGTTCTGTGGGGGCCTTGTTTGGTGTGCGGTGTGTGCCAGCTGGCGTGGTTGGCCAGAGATGGAGCTCAAACGCTACCTGAGCTGTGCATTCACACGATAACAGGTCTGTGCTCGCACTTGTTCTGAGTGCTTGACTGCTGTGAATGTGCTTGGGATTCCCTTACGGAGCTGTGGACGTCTCTGATTCCGAGTACGTACCCTTTGGGGTCAGGATAAATGACGGCTGTTTGGATTCTTAGGCGTTCCGGCTCTAGAAGTACGTTGCCTTTAGCAGAGCGCGCTCGCAGAGGCAGAAGCCGCCGTCGTGGCTACAGGATGCTTCACGGCCTCTGACAGTCCTGTTGTGTTGAAGCAGCCAAGGTGTGGTGCGCTGCGCGTTCTGGAACAGCCTTTCCGCTGTCGCAGCGGTGCTGGCTGCGTTAAGGAGCTGCAGTTCACGAGAGCTGTTCGTGTTAAACCGACGCAAGGCCGACGTGTGAAGTTCCCCGTCCGTTACCGGGACTTGAAGCACAGGCCGCTCTCTCTGTCTGTGCTCCTTGGCGTGGACAGTGCCAGCAGAGGGAGGTCAGCATCCAGAGCCTCTGCCGGGGTGCTGGTACTAGGGAAGGACAAACCAAACTTTGGGTTGGTGGGTTTTTTCCTTGCAGGTGATGGGTCTCTGCCTGGTCAGGCGGGTCAAGTGTGCAGGTCAGGGATTGAATCTTCCAAAAGCTTAAGCCCTGTTCGGGAGAGCGGCCGCTTGAAGCCCCGTTGCGAGGGGCTGGTGGTGCTCTGACGCCTCTAAGCTGTGGAGACGTAAAGTTAGGCGCACGGCCTGCGCAGGGACTCTTAGCTCTCCGGTGGTACCCGTGCGGGATTTGGTGGAATAAGCTGACAACTTTTCATTGTAGGGCAGCAGCAATGACTCTAAGGACAGTGTTGTTATCGCTGCAAGCATTGTTGGCAGCCGCGGAGCCAGACGATCCACAGGACGCAGTAGTGGCCAACCAGGTAAGATACTCGTTGGGCTGTGAATCTGTGACTGCTCTATGACCTTGACTCTCTTGGAGATGAGGTTCTAGCCCTTGGGGAAGAGACTGATTTTTAAAGATTTCTGGGGAAAGTTGCCTTGTAGTGAGTTACTGTGGTGGTTTGTGCTCTTTACTCTTGTGATTCACAGGTCAGTGGCAGTTACTTACAGTCTCAGAAGTGTATTTGTTTCAGTTGGTTCCTCACTTACCCTGTCAGAAGTGTTGGGAAATAACATTGTAGGAAAACAAATTCCAGGATAACGTGTCTTTTACCCTCCAGGATAGGCTGGCAGAAGTGGGCACTCCTTCCCCTTAAAAACCTGTGTAGGATGATAGATGAGCAGTTTGTCACATGTGCCAGGGTCTGTAGGAAAGCATGGAGAGGAGAGGTAGCCCCTGCCCCACTGGGTGAGAGAGAGCTGCTTGCTGCTCCTGCGCTCAGCAGTGAGAACAGCAGGCTTGTGGGACTCTGCAGTGCTGTGGGGCTGCTCTGAAGAAATGTCCCCAAACAGTTCTGTCAGACTGTGAGCACTGAGCTGCAAAGGCCAGCAAGGCCACCAGGCATGCTCCTGCACCAGTGTGCTCTTCCCATCAGAGTCTTTGCTGGGCAAAACCACTCAGCCTGTTGTGGTAGGAACAAGAACAGTGCTTCCCCTGTTTCGGCCCCAGTGGTAGAACTCTGGGGGGGGGTATCGTATCAGTCTTACAGAAGCCTTTGAACTGGAAAGTGTGTTTTCTCAGGCAGGAAAACGTAATGAAACCTCCTAGATTGTGCAGTTTTCCAGGCTGCCCCTCAGGTGCTTGTGGGGATGTCTGGTGGGAGTGCAGCGTGGCAGTGCAGGGAGGATTCAGCGCCTCCTCTTCCTTGCACATCCCTGCATGAAAACTGGGCTGGAGCTTGGCCTGAAGTTACAAGTGTGTGTGTTTCAGCAGAAGGTGATTCTAAGGTCTTTGAGAGATACCCAGTTCCTTCCTGTGTTTTGTTTGGTGAAGGGGTCCTTTTCAGTTTGTTTGGGTTTGCTGGGGTTTGGTTCTTCCCATTTCCCAAAACAAACCTTCACAAGGGATCAGTCACCCTCCACATGTGTGGTTTATTGTGTTTGTTTCACTCCACTGTGTGAGACTGCTGAGCTGCCCAGGTGCCACAGCAATGTCCTGGGAGTTCTGGGGCCGCGCTGCAGGAGGAACCAGGGAGAACTCCTGTGGCAGGAGTTCTGACAGCAGCTGTCTGGTGTCTGAAGTGCTTCAGCTCGCAGCTGTTCTGAAGCGCAGAGCATTAGCTGCTGGCGGTCCTGATGCATCAGCAAAGGGGCCTGTAGGCTTTTCTCAATTCAGGGAGGAGCTGGGGTATTTATAGGTGTCTAAGTAAAGACATTCCATTTATAGAGCACCGAGAGCTGGTTCTGAATAAAAGGCAGTCGTGACTAATGCTCTGCACTTGAGCCGGCTGCTTTCTAGGCCTGGCAGTGCTCTCAGAAACACTGCAGAAATCAAATCTGGGGGATGATCTCTTAGGAGCAGCAGCATGTGGCACCTAAGGGTGCTGCTGTTGCCAGCCAGAGACCTTCTTTTCTCTGCACTGCTCGTAACACTCTTCTCTCCGGTGACAGATGTTCTCCCCTGGTTGTGTTAGCGCCGTGAGTAATCGGGGAGCAATGGACAGGATGCTTCATGTGGAGCAGCACTGGTGGGAAGGTACAGAGCACGTGCTGCCGGCGTGGTCGGTGCATGTTGCCGTAGGAGAGGTGAAATGCAGCAATGACAAGTGCTGCCTCAGCTTTCAGAGTGCTCAGTAGAGCTAGTGATGGGTGTCTGGTATGAATGGGGTGCTTAGAACGATCCTCAGCCGTGTTTGTCCCGGCGAGCCACCAAAAGAGTGCATTTCCCAATACCCTGTCTATTTAACACTGCAGTCGAGACTCTGTGGTTACTACCCGTGCGGGAGAGCCCCTGCTTTTGAAGGCCCTTAATTGTTGAAGGGAAGCCTGTTGTCTGTACAGAAGGTGTAGGCTCGCGTACGGCGTCTGCTGGAACAGGAAGCGTCTTGCTTGGCGGAGTGCGGTTTGTGACGGGTGACCCACTTCCACGGCTTCAGAGTTCTCTGCGCAGGCTGGAAACTCTGCGGTGAGAGCACTCGGTGGGGACAGATTGGTGCCACGTCCTCTGCAGGACTGATGTTTTCCTGGTGACTGAGTGTGTGTGTGCCAAGAGCTGCCCCTCCCTGGCTCGGTGCACACGCTCGCCTGGTTTTGCCACATCGGCTGTCACAGCCCTTACTCCCGGGGCAAGGCTGGTGCTGAAATAGCCCTGACTGAAGAACTGCCGCCCTCGCTTGCAGTGTCTGGAACCAGCCATATTTGTAAGCCATTAGGGAACGCAGTGGAGCAGCACCTAGAGTCGGAGAGGTTAACGTGGGGGTGATTTGTGCTCTGCCACACAGAACAGGAACTCTGTGCTCCCCAGTGCACCGGTCACACGCACTACCTGCTCGGCAACGTGCGGTACCCGCAGGAAGTGTGTGAAGTGCTGGCTAAGGCTTGCTCCGCGGGTGGTCCTGGCCTCCGGATTTCAGAAACAGCCGTGTGGCCAGCGTGAAGCGCTGCCGAGGGATGTGCTGGAATCGGCCGCATCGCCTTGCTTTTGGTTGGGCTGCTGAGCTGATTTAACTCTGCCCTTCTCCCTCCCTCCCTCCCTCTCTCTCTCTCGTGTAGTACAAACAAAACCCCGAAATGTTCAAGCAGACAGCTCGGCTGTGGGCACACGTGTATGCTGGGGCGCCCGTTTCTAGTCCAGAGTACACCAAAAAAATAGAGAACCTGTGTGCTATGGGATTCGATAGGGTAAGTACGCTTGCCCAGCGCGTGCGGCAGCAGGGGCAGGGCGTGTGCGCCCCTGTGAATACGGGGCGGCGCTGGTGTGCTCGAGGCCGCTCGCTGCTCCCTGCCCTCTCCAGGCAGACTCGTGCTGCCTCACTCATTCGGTGTAAGAACTGGAGCTTCAAGCCTCGAGAGCTGCCCCTGCCCTCCTGAAAGCAGCTTTTCTGAGAGTGTCCGGCTGGGATTTCACTTGGGGTGGCTGTGTTCTGATTCACCTGTGAATTGCTTGCTCCTCCTCTCGGAGCCGCGGGCTGGCACACTGACAACCGATCGCTTCTGTTTTCTCATTGCAGAACGCCGTAATAGTGGCCTTGTCGTCAAAATCATGGGACGTAGAGACTGCGACAGAACTACTCCTGAGTAACTGAGCCATGTAGAGAGCTGCTTCCGTAGTCCAGCCGCCCCTTCGGGAGGAGCGTCACCATCTGTTGTTTCTAGGATTCTCTATAGATTCTCTTTGAACCTGGCACTCTGCCTGATGAAGCTGTCTAGGCACTATCTGAGACTGAACACCCTGCTCTGTAAATAAAGCTAATTAAACGTCTGTGTAAATTTAAACAGGGGAAATACTTCAATTTTTTTCTTACTACATGCTGTACAAAGTCCTTGAGCTCAGCTGGAATGATGAGGGAGAGAACCTGCCTACTCTTGTGCTTAGCAGCGTGACCAAGACTGGCAGGAGCTTGCTTCAGGATTGGGATGTAGTGGTTCAGAAGGCGACTTCAGGAGCGTTAGTCACCAGAGTTCGCAGTGCCATCATCACAGCTGTCTCACTGTTCTTGCCATGGATCCTGTGTGCCTGTGGATTGCCCTATATTTGCATGCTTGTACGTAATAGACTTCTTAGGTAGGGTGGCTGAAGAAAGCGCCGCTGAGATACTCGTGTGGTCCTGTCACTGTTCTCCTCAAAGACTGTCAACATTTACCCAAAGCTCCAAGTGGTGACAGGTTCAGAACCAGTTTATTTCTGCTTCTCCTCTCCCGTCCATCAGAGAGCTGACCGTTCCCGCTGGATGGTGTTTGGCCACCTGTGGGTGTCCCGAGTGCCATTTGCCCGTAGCCTAGGCTCCCCTTCCGGCAGCACTGCGCGGACGACGAGCGCTGACGTCCATCTGTTAAGCTCTCCACGTGCTGGTGAGCAGCTCGCTGCCACACAGCGCCGATGGGGCTGGTGTCCTCGCTGCTTTGTGAAGGACAGAGGGGCCCACTGTAGTGCACCGAGAGTGACCGTTCTCGTGGAGCCCTTGATGGGGTCAGTCAGCCGCTCCTTCGCAGCGGTGTTGCAGCTGCGCCGGGTGCTTTGAGCAAAGGATTTTGGGATCGCGCACCAGGCGCTCAGGCGGCTGTCCTTGCTCGCGTTCCTCCCGAGCTGGCTGACACACGGTGGCTGCGTTGGCGTCCGACTGCGCCTGCGGCGGTGCGTGCTCTGTTGTGCTTGCTTTCCACCTGGGTGTTCCCGACGGACGAGGACTGCGGCCTTCCCTGGGCAGTACCTGCGGGCAGGCTGGATGCTCCTAGCCAAGTGACGTTTCATCCCCGCGGCAGAGGCTTGCAAATCGCTAGTTCTGCAACTTCTGCCGCCGCTGTCTGTTGAAGGAGAGCAGTGGGGTCGTTGTGAGTGCGACACAGGCCTCTGCGAGCGTGTCTGACGAGGAGGTTTGGAGAAACCCTGATGCTAGAGAGTGGGGATGGTGGATGATGGAGCCCCGTGGAAGTCACCTTGCCCATGACTGGTTTTCTCTCCTAAGCAGTCGGTTGATGGGGTGGGGAAGTACAGGTCTGCTGGAGCTGTGAAGCAGAAGCTGAAGTAGTTTTGTGAACATTGTTGTCTCTGCTCAATACCTGGACCGTCAATGTCCGGTAGGGGAGCAGAACCAGAACCCAGATCTGCAGAGATGCCGCCAGTTGCGGGAGGTTTCCTGTGCTGCCCTGCCTCCTGTGCCCACCCGTGTGAAACATTCCAGGGCACAGACAGCAGCTGCTCAGGTCCACACCAGTGCAATACGAGAAGCATCTGCGTGGTCTTTACACCCGACTGCTTCCGAAGGCGCAGACCCCATCAGTTTTGTGGAGCTGTCCTGAGTTGGTGCGAGTGCCCTGTGCTGATGCCAAAGGAGACGAGTCCTTCCCGCGTTTATTTATTCCACTTGGCTTAAACTGCTCTGGGCCAGCTGCTGTGCTGAGGAAGAACCTCCGGCGACCAAGGCCAAGCGCCGCTGGCGTTTGCCTGGAGTCGCCGTCGTCTCTGCTGCGCAGGCTCGGAGCTTGGCCGTGACCTCCGCACGTGTTCTTCCCACCTTGGCAGCGGCTGCAGGTTGCTGACTCCGCTCCCGTGTTCTCCGCTGCTGTTTATCAAAAGAGCACTGTTACTTACTGTTTGGGACCTAGACCTTCTCGGGGGCTTCCGAGTGTGTCTTTTGATCAGCTCAGTCTCCTACGAGTGTGTGTGAAGGGCTAAGGGGAGCCGCAGGAGGGTGGGCAAAGAGGGAGTGGCTTGCAAGCCAGCGAGGGCACCCGGGAAACAGTGTCCTGGGAAGTTTTCCTTTGCTCGTGAAGTCACCTCCTCTTCTTTGCTACCGCGAACCGCTCGTGCTGCCCTTTCTCCTCACGCGTAGGTGTGGAGTTACTGGGGTTTGCACACTCGAGAGCAGAGATGTCTTCTTGCAGGCTCGGGAGCTGGCAGGAGTGGGGACTCTCAGAGTGGGCTGGGAAAGAACTGGGGAGACGCCTGTGCTCTGCCGTCCCTCTGAGCTCCGAGTCTTTTGTACGGACTGGTTTTGTGCTCTTGGTAGCTGCCGGAGTTGAGTACGGGGGGATGTTGTGCAGGGTTAATTCTGCCGCAGCCAGGGCTGAGCCCTGGGTGCTCTGCTGTCACTTGTCATTTTATCGTAGTGAGCTGCAGGGTGGTAGCGCGACGTCCAGGGCCCCGTGCGGTCCGGTCCACGCCAGCGGTGCCTCCCAGAACCCTTCCTTACCGGAACACGAAACCAGGCTGCAGCTGCTGTCTGAGTGCAGATGAAGCCTGCGCCCTCTTGCTCTGCTGTGGAAGCTTTTTGAGACCTAAACGAGGTGCTGGCAGCGGCCGATGGCCAAAGCACTGGTGAACACCCTCACGTGAATCCAGCAGGGGTTTGTTTCCCATTTGCTGATGGGGAACAGGGAGCTTCTGTCTTGTCCCTCTCCTCAGAGGGACAGAAGTGCCCTTCCCTGTTGCCAAACGCCTCTCTCCTGTGAGTGCCAAACGCCCTGGCGCTGCCCATCACCACTTGCCAAGTGCACAGCTTCCTTCCCTGGCCCTGCGCCGTGCTCGTGGCCTGACAGACCGGTGCCTTCCAGAGACGCAGCCCTGGGGCCGTGTCCCTCAGGCAGCGCTCGGTGCTGCGCATCCGGCACAGTCCAGGCCGCTCACCTGGCGTCTTTAAAACCAGATCCAAAGTTGGTCCCGGGGTGGAGGGGGCTTGGCCGCCGATGGGGTTGCTGGTGCCGATGGGAGCACCTAGGTGCTGGCGGGACAGGGGTCTGTCTGGGGTTGTTCTGGTTTTCACTGTCGCTGGATTTAACTGCTTTTCAAGTGAATTAGTCGCAGCACTGGCGTGCGGAGCTCAGGGTCTCGCTGTCTGACAGGAGGCGGTCAGCAGCCCAAGAACAGCCCTTCTTGTGGGGCCAGACCGCGCCCTGTGCTGCGGGGAGCAGAGACGCTCAAACTGCGCAAACGTGAGCTGCCTGGCTGCAGAGCGGCCCCGGCGCTGGAGCGTGTGGGGACTGCTGGTTTTGGCAGGGGAGGCAAAACCATTCCAGGCGGCAGGTGTTCACCGCATCAGCGGTGGGCTGCGAAGTGCTGCGTCTCCAGAGCCAGGGGGTGAACCATGTGTCCCCCTGCTCTCCTGCCTAAACGCTGACGGAAGCCAGCGTCGGCACAGGGCCGCCCAGAGCGGGGAGCGGTCGGTACTTGGCCGATGGAACCTAGTCTTCCCATGGTGTCTGCTGCTGAGCAGACGAGAGGTCTTCTCCCGCTGTGCGGTGTTGAGGTGATGAGAGGTGGCGATGTCTCTTGCTGAGGGGTCACTGTGCCATCAGGTGGCTCTGGGTGGTTGCGATGAGCGATGGGCTCAGCAGCAGACGGACGGCAAAGGCCCGCTCCGTGGGACGGTGCTGCGTCGCAGAACTCCGCTGTGAAAGCGGAGATGCTCTCGGGGTGCATGCAGGTGTTTCTGGCAGGACCAGAGAGATGCTGGCACTGTGGCCAGCACAGCGTTCCCCTGTGGCCGGGCAGGGCGGCAGGCGCTTATTTCGTGGTGGTTCCCTGATCTGTTCCAACTCCTTCAGCAAATCCTGTCGCTTGCTCTGTGCTCTTCCCATGTGTGGGGTTGGCGTCACCGGCCGGTCCATCGTTAGACTCGCCAGACCAACGGCTTCCTTGGCTACGGCAGCTGCAGGGCTCTGGAGGCAGCAGCAGCTCCACTTCCTGGTGGTTCTCACTGGACAAACAGGCAAATCTGGTTGCACTTCACTGTGACCAGATGGTCCTTCTCTGCTGTTCCCTGCTTTGCCTGGGCTTCACATAGCCCGTGGGCATCATGCAGCTTCCGGCCTGTGGTGCTGAGCCGGCCCTCGATAGCGTGATCGGCAAGGTGTGACCTGACAGCCAGGGAGCTCTGCCGTGAAGCGCTGCTCCTGTCCCCCTTGCCTGCGGCGGCTGGGCGCAGCTGCCGTCACACAGGTGCTGATGGAAGGCCCCTGCGTCACGCTTCACTTCTCCACCCCAAATCCTGACTTCTCTTCTTTAAAAAGCAGTTGAGGATTTTACCAATGAAACTACTGCGGGAGGCTGGTTCCTCAGCGCTGGACTTGCTGTACAGGAGGTGCGGGGAGGGGGGCTGGAACGGCGGCACCGGGGTTCTGTTGGTTTGCGAATGGGAAGGACCCAAACGCTTCTCTAACCGGTGGCTTTTAGATAACCTCTGGCAGGGAGAGCCGCGGGTTTCGCTGGCACCGCGTCGCGACAGGCGCACCGGTCGTGTCGGGGAGCCCAGAGATGGTGATTTGCGGAGGAAAGTGTTTCCTTTGGGTGTTTCAGTGCTGCTGGTGGTCGTCACCTTGTGGTGCGTCTGGATGCTCTGGTTCCTGCGGACTGTTCTTAGGAGGGAAGACGCCAGCTCGTCGGCTACTACTGGTGCCGTTCCCCAGCTGTAGAATCCCCCGGCAGAGCTGACAGCTGCAGCTCTGCGGCTGCTGTTGGCGGTTCCGGTGTTTGCCAGTGTCTGTGACAGGAATGACATGGGGTGGAAATGCCCGGGCACAGCTGCGAGCAGCCACTTGGTTTGAGAGCCGTGCCCCCTGCACGCGTGTGCTGGGCCCTGGTCTCCAGCCGGCTCCGCTGCACGGGGCAGTGCTGCTCACACTGGTGGTGGTGGAGGGAGAGTCGCGGTGGGTTTTTGCAGCTGGTTGTCTCTGTTCACTGTTGACTGCAGCGCTGTGTTTGTACCTCATTTGTTACGGAGGGAGGGGGCTGTGGGCACCCCCTGCTCTAACCGGGGGGCCACTGCTCTCCGCCCACCTGTGAATTTTGGACAATGAAAACCAGCCCAATGCCCTTGGCCTCGTGGTTAAGACGCTGCTGTGACCTCAGAGCTGCCTCGTAGTGAAAGACTTGCAGAGCCACCCAGCAGCCCGATCATCTCGGCTGCCACCCCACAACTGGGAGTTCACGGCTGAACCGGACTGGCAGCACTCGCCGGGCTGACTCCTCCTGCACCTCGATTTCCGTGCCGACTGCTGTAACACTGACCTGCTCGGCCCTCGGGCAGGCCTGGTGCTCTTGATGCTGCCAGTACAGCAAATTCAGTGTTTCAAGTTGTTTTAAGGTCAAGTCTGGACCTGGAGCACCCTCTGTCTGATAAAAATGTCCAATAAATTCTATTGCTTCACGTAGTGGCTGCTTTGTGTTCAAATGGGTGAAGCCTGTCCGCTGCCTCCTCTGCTCAGGCTGTCACCCGCAAATCAAGGGCATCGGCTGGNCAGGTGCCTGAGCCACCAGCCCCTGTAGCAACTCCAGACCTCCGTGTGAAGCTGCTGTTGCTTGCACTTGTGGTGCAGGCCCTGGGCTTGTGGCCCCTGGCTCTTCCCGCCGGCAGGAACAGGGCCAGTGTGGTGAGCACTCTGTCTGCCCTGCCCTGGCCTGTTGCCTTTCTCTGTCTTTCCCAAAATGACATCTCACGGGTGAGAAAGGGGGGCAAGGACAGGCGCTGAGCTTCTGCCCAGGGTCTCCTCATCCAGGGTGCAGCACCAGTCCTGCTGTGGTGTAAGTACACGAGGAAGGATGGTTGCTGCTGCTACCATCCAAAACAATCTATCCAGGTGACAGCTTGTGCTCCCCTTTCCTGGGAACATTCTGGGATGGCAGCAGCTGGGAGGTGCTGGGGCAGTGACAACCGCTCCTCATTTTGCAGCGAGGAGCTTGTGCATGCAGCAGGGAGCTGTGCAGTGTCCATGCAGGGCACCACCCTGCTCGTGCTCCTAAAAAGAGGGGAGGTTGGTGATTCAGACCTCTGCAACTAGCGTGACCTCACCCCATTGTTGGTGGGGGGCAGTACCGAGATAGCTGATGCGCAGCGACCCGAGCAGCTGTTGGAGCACCTGGGCTTCAGCACTTGTCCTGTAGCCCAAGCCCATCTGAGCAGCCTGGCTCTCCCTGGGGTGGGATGAGGTGCCTTGCTGCCCCCCTGGGTAAGTAGTCAGCTTATGGCTCGTGGTTTCTGGAGCAGCAAGAACCCACCTGCCTTACAGCAGTTGGACCCAAAACTACAGCAGCTCAGCCATGATCACCTCCAGCTCTTGCTGCAGCAGCTTTGGTACCTCAGAGCCAATGTGCCTCAGCCTCTGCTTCAGGGACAAGGACAGCAGAATTAGATGCCTGGACTGAAGGCGCCCCACACGTGTTATTCTGGAGCATCCCTGCTTTGCAGCAGAATGCACACACCTCTGAGCACCTCTGCCTGTTGAAGCGACCGTCTTGTCACCGGAGGAGGACACTCCATGGCTGCAAATTGCTTTGGTCCCAGCTCTTGCCTCATCTGACACCCTGCTGTGGCTGCCCTGCTGCCAGCGTGGCTTCAGAGAGTCACCTCTGTGCCCCACTGGAAAGCAGCTGCCTCTTCCGACAGCTGTCCTTCCTCCAGTGACACAGGACTCCCGGCCCTGCCCGTCTGTGTTGCCTGGCGATGTCTCAGCTCTGCAGCCTGCGGATCCAGCTGTGCAGCTGGTCATGAACCCACCAGGTTCAGTGTCAGGTGGCTTCTTAGAATCATTTCTTGTAACAGCTCAAGGGGTCACCCCAAGTCCTGACTCCTGCTGCTGGCTGGCAACAGGACTTCCCTTTGGCTGGTCAGGAACAGCAAGAAGATGCTCTGCTACAGGCCGGAAGGGTTTCCATCAGGTCAGCAGGAGGACTTCCTCCGGGGCGGTGGCTGAATGTTGCAGGCAGTAGAACTCCTCACGTGCCGCTAGCATCAGGCACCTCTGAGCCTCGGAGGGATGCACTGGCAGCGGCTTCAGGTGAAGAAACGGGGCTGCCCCCCTCCCACCCCACCCCGGTGTCACTGCAAGACAGTTTGGATCCGATCCACTCCACTCTGGTGACGGGCTGTGCAGCAGTGAAGGGACCTCTGCCTCTGCACCAGGACTTGGGAAGTTCTGCTCCTGAGGAAGTCCGGTCCCTTTTACTGCATTGCAGGAGCCAGGGCAAATGGCTCCAGGCAGAGTCTTAAAGGCTTAACACGCTGGGAGACTTTGGTTTTCCTGCTGGAGCTTCCCTCTGACTGTTCTGAGCACCTCAGGTTCTCACCAGCCGGGTGGCTCCCTCCCTACTGGTCAGAAATTTCAGCAGGAAAAGGCTCCAGGGGGTGCAGCCGGTGCTGCTGTACAGAAGGTGCTGCTGTGGACACCGCGATCCTCCCTGCACAACCCTGCTCTGGCACTGAGACACGCTTCCTCCAGCTGAGACCAGCCGCTGTGTGACTGGCATTTGGGTACCAGCTGCCCAGGCCAGCAGCACAGTTCACAGTCCAGCTGCTGTAGTTTGAGCTGGTCCATTGTGAGTCGAGACCTGATTCCTGGGCCCGAACGGATCAGTCACTGCTGGCAGATACCTTAACCACAACCACGCGGTGAAGCAGAAGCCACAGCGATCATTTCCTAACGCAGCAGAATTGCTGCAGTTGCAAATCTCTGGTACTCCCAACCCCTTTCCCATCTTTAGAGGAGACAGTTCAGCCACAACAGCCCCCCCCCCAGAACCTGGGGTGCAGGAGCCAGGCTGCTGCTAAGTGTCTGCTGCCTGCAAGTCCAGCTCCGACAGGATTTACTAGCGCTCAGCTCTAACGAACACGTGTAAAAGGCTGGGCAGCCTGTGCAGAAGAGGTCCGTGAGGCCCGTTACTGCCTGTTTGATTGCTCAGAAAGCATCGGCGGTTTGAGCCAGCTCTGTGGGATGGCTCTTGCTGAGCGCTAGAGATCTGGTTGTGTCACCCAGCACGCTCTCAGAACAGCCGTCGTGTGCTGCCGCCAGGAGAGCCGGGCACGCCGGGCATCAGAGGACACAAGGAAATAGCAAGAGATGTCTGCCGAGCACACAGCCACACTGGGATGAGGATGGGAACTTAAAGGTGATTGGCACTTAGCTCCAACTACCTCAGTGAGATCCTGCCCCTGCTGAAAGCCCTAAGGGCTGGGGATTGTCTGGTTCTGTTGACCCTCCCCAACCTCTTTTGGCCTGAATTACCCTGTCACAATGCCTTGGGCAACCTGACATTTGAGCCGATTAGAAATTGGCTATGAGAGAGACAAAACCCCCCAAACCTCCAGCTGTTGTCCACAACAATCACAGCTTTGGAAACAGCTCTGGTACCTGTCAGCTTCATCAAGTCCACAGCCCCAGCTACCCAAACTCAGTGTTGTCTGTCTGAGGTGGCACCTCAGAACCCTCCCGCCAAGCTGTTCACGTTGGTTCCGAACAAAGGCTGCGCTTCTGTGCGAGGGAACGACTGGACTCGAGGCAAGTACCTCAGCAGAGCCCTACAGAGACCCCCTGCCTTGTGATCAGCAAATCCACTGGGGAGGTTCTCGGGTTTGGAACCAAAATGATGAACGAATGAAACTGCTTCTACAGTCTCCTCATCTTCCTCTGGCAGAAGTGTTCCAAACCTGTCAAGTCCAAGCAGCACAGGCTGGTTCAGAAGAGGAGCTGCTGACACTGCTCTGTGAGGAGTCTGATTTTCTCTCTCTCGGAGACAAACCAGCTACCTCCGGCTGAACCGCCTGCCGTGCGGCGCGCGCCTGCGCCCTGCGGGACATCGGGTGGCCCTGAACTCATGTCAACAGCCTCCAGCTCTTTCACTACGAATCGAGGTTCTGCCACAGAGTCTGCAGAAGAGAGCGAGGGAGCCGGGGCAGCATCCCTGCAGACCAACCCCTTCCTTCCCAGACGACTCCCCAAGACAAAGCACCGTAACCTCACTTAAAGCCTCTGACTTGGCCACCGAACAGCTCTCTGCATGCGACTTCTCCCCGCGGACAGTATCTCTGGGAGCAGCTAGGGCCAGTGCAGCCGGTTGTGCTCTGTGAAGGACAATGAGGAAGAAAACAATAAAGAATGAGGAGGACGGCCGGTGACACCTAGAAGCGTTTATTTTATGCAACAAACTTAAATATGATCGCGGGCGCCGGGCGGCGCCTCGGCCTCTATGCGGAACAGTGCCGGCAAACAGAATATTGATGCAACAACTGGCTAAAGAAACAGTAAAGATGAGCCTGGACAGGAAGACAAATGCAGAACAGACTTCCAACCAGCACAACGCTGCCGAGCAAGAGCAGCCCTAAACAGCCCCAACTCTCCTTACAAAGCTGCCAAAGGCCAACTAGTTTTAAAAATTGATTTGTTTCTTTACATCGATAATAAAAATCTGGTGACAAACCTTATAAAATCAAATGCTGGACTGTCCTTACTCCCCTAGAAACGCAGACTCTCCCAACAGAAGGGCAGGAGTAAAAACACTCGGAAGTGATAAATGTTTTTATAAAACAAACATCAATATGTACAGTTATTGCAAATTATATTAAACTAAAGGGGGGTGAGGAGCTGAAATGTCTACTTGCAAATTCATAACCATCGGGAGGGGCAACTTTCCCACTCTGGTAAAAATCCGAAAGCAACACCTAGAAAACTGCCACCACAGGACTTCTCATAGCAGGGACCCGGACTCTGTACATCTCGTGGTGCAGGCAGAAAGGACCGGACAGAAAAGAGTCTCCCGAGGGAAAGCACAGAGAAGCAGGGTTGGGCCTGGTGTTGTCTCCTCTAGGCTTTGGGCACAATCCCTTCAGGAGGCTCCTCCCTTCTCTGTGCCACTCGGGAACGCCTGGCTCTGGGATCACGACTCCCCGCCTCGGCGTAGGGACCGACTCTGACTTCCTCAACAGAAAATGCAGCATGGAAACCAAAGGTGTAAAGACACTTCTAACCTCCGGAACGCAGGAACTGGAACCAAGTGTTAAGCAATTTGCTTAATTATTGACTTTTCATACAAAAAGTCTCAGGGAATATAGGAAGAGATGCGTTTAGCCTCTTTCTCAAGAGTCTCTGCTTTAGGTTTCTGTTGAGAAGGACCGATTTTGGGTGACGGGGAAGCATAGTTTTCCTTCTGATTTCCGAGCTGAAAGCTGGGTGTTTGAAGTAATTTCAGTTCCTGTGCAGGACACTGTGAACCCTAGGTTGTGCAGAAGCTTGGAGCATGCCTTGGTCTGGCCTTCACTTCCTCCCCTCGCGAGCAGCTTTTCTTTTTACCTTTGGGGCAAGAAGAGGAAACACAAGTTAATCACAAGGACCCGTAAGTGGCCACTGACCAGCCCCCACAACCCTGCCTACGCCACTCACGTTGTGGCTTTGACTCTTTACACCGAGACTCTCCCATCCCAACCCTGCACCTTCTCAGTGATCGCGTCATCAGCTGAGCAGACCTGGATTTCCTCGTCCTACAGCACGAGCGGTGCTGGAAAGCCCGGCGAGGCACCGGTGCCGTCACAGTAACACCACGGCTGAGGGCGAGGAGCTGCTCAGCGCCACAGAAACACGCTGCGATCAGAGCTCCCAGCGCTGCTCCTGAAGGCCTGTTTCGGTGCCCAGGTCTGTGGCCACTGCCTGTTGTCTCACTGAACAACAAGCACTACTACAACTGTTTTCCAAACGCCGAGTAACCTGTATGCGGCTACTTAAAAGCAAAAACCCCCAGAGCTGTCAGACAGCTGCTTCTACAGGTGTTTTTTAGCAGAGACGGTTCTCTGACCCCTCGCTGTCCCCGCTGCAATAATAACAAACAGGATTTCCTACGTAAGGTGCTGCTACACCTCACGGAGTCCTCCCTCTGCTATCTCTGTATCCTCAGGCTCTTCCTGGCTGCTCCCACAGGTCTTAAAAAGATCCACTGTGCTCTGGGAATATTCTGGGCTCGAGTCTACCTCCAGCAGGGAGTCTCTGTCACTTCCAAGCACCTGGCTTCTGAAAAACGTTAACAGCATTTGGTGGTGTTCCCGAGACATTTAACGCAGCGGCCCAGCACAGGGGGTCAGCAAAGGCCACGGACAGCACACGTCGCTGCGGAGGCTCTACGGAAGGTCTGGGTAAGAAACAAGCACTGTACTTCTCAGGAAGAAAGAAGCACTGCACAGCAGAGCACGAGTACTGCCCTCTCCAAAGACGCAAGGACTGACGGGTGCGTGAGCCTTGCTGTGAGAGGCCAAGAACTCCTTTTGATCCAGGCTCTCTGCAAGATCTTCAACGCACAGACTCTGCAGAAAGAAGCTGCTGCAGTGATTCCTTCTTCCTTCAAGTGAAGGTGTTTACTTCAGCTGACCGGTCTGCTGAACGTACTGCCCTGCAGCTCTGGACACGTCTGCAGTACAACTGCCGTGGTGCCGGCTGCAGTTAACAAGTTTCTCAAGCGTTTATGCAGGTGGGGTTTGCTGGCTGGAGCGCAAACCGACACACTGAGACACTGCAACGCAGCAGCTCACTGTCATCCAGGAGCTGCTCTGCAGTTCCACACCGTTCGTTCCCAATCCCACCGTGCGCTGCAGTGTTACCTGTGATCCTATGATTTAGCCGGTGCCTGCCCGGCAGCGCTAACACTGAGCCAGCGCGGTCCCAACACGCTGGAGCAAACCCCACCGGGAACTGCCGTCCGTTCAGTTCAGCACGGACGGCCAGTCCTCCGGCGTCTGGAAGCAGAGCGGGGTGCCCGCGCGCCCGGCATTAAGGGCTGCACCGAGACGTCCTCAAATCGCAGCTCTTTGCATGACAACGGATGTAAATCGTGTCATTTATTGGCGAGATGTGGCAAGAACAGGCCGGAGTGCCTTGTTCTGACCAAACCAAACCGCTTCTCCAGTTCCAGCTGCCCCTGCGCTTTGGAAAACAGAATCGGACACAGCGCAGGGTGGCGCATGGTGTGTGAGATCCCCGGGGCTGAGCTGTGCCCGATCCATCCATTCAGGGTCTGTCCTGACCCAGGAGAGGCCCCCCACCCCGCCGCCGGACTTTACCTCTGCAGATCAATCTGTCTCTGTGCTGCTGCTGGCTTTTTTGCGGCGTCCTGCTGTTTTGGTGCTTTGGCGTTCCCTGCCTCTAAACCGCCGGGACTCTCCTGACTGCCTGCTCCCCTCTTCCTCCCCCTGACAGGCGGTTTGTTTGTTTCTTCGCTTTTCGCAGCGGTGCCCTGAGGTTCGGGTTTGGTTGGCCGCCCTCTCCTGGTTTTTGCTGCGAGCGATGGCCCTGTTTCATCGGCACTTTTCTCCTCCGGTTTCTGGTGGATGTTCTCGGTTCCAGACGCTGCTGCCGTTCGTTTCTTGCCCCGCTCAGTGCTGTTTCCTTGTGTCGCCTGATCCGAATTCATCTCCTGCAAATCACAAACCATGAGTGTCAAGGTTCCCGGGGCAAACCCTGACTGTTGTCCCCCCAGACAGAAACAGGACCTCATAAAAAACAGAGTTCTCACAAGCACACATCACAGGGTCCCAGCCCTAGGAAGCAGTTAGGTCTCTGGGACACGTGGCTCAGCACAGCCCACACGACCTTCTTCCCAATGTGCTGAACAAGGTAAAGTCAGTCCTCGGGCTCCACGAGGCAGTGTCTGGCATGGGAAACACAGAGGGTGACGGCAGCGGCGTGGGCCTCTGCCCCAGACAAAGGGGAAGCCGCTGGGTGTTGGACCGTCACTGGAACACCAGCTTCTGAGCCAGTTAACAGAGGGGCAGAGACAAGGGACTAGTGGAGCACTGCTGGGATGACTTAGCGGTTTCAAACAAAACACTCGCTCCTGGGAGCGCCTGAACCAAGGACACTTGGTGTTGGATGCTCTGCCACTACCTTCTTGCGTGCGTCAGTGAGGCAGCCTCTGTCGCCTTTACCGCTGCTCGAGCAGCCTCACAACAGACACACGTGTACACCTGCTGCAGCCTTCTGCCCTCCCACCAGGCAGCCTTGAGAAGAGAGCACGTCTGTCTTCTCTGTGGTATCTTAGACACTGAAAGGCTGATGAGCCTCCTTGCTCAAGGCTTCCCCTCTGCAGGCTGAATAAGTCCTGCACTCCAGCCTTTCTTCTCATGACCTCTCCAAGCCTTTATCACCTTGGTGGGACCCTGCAAAACTCTCTCCAGTGTTTCTGTGCATGTGCAGAACTGGGAGGACACAGTATTCCAGGTGTGCCCTGAGCAAACAGCTCACCTCACAGAATCACTACGGACCAGAAGGGACCTCGAAAGATCATCTAGTCCAGTCCCCCTGCAACAGCAGCATCACCTCCCTCAATCTGCTGGTTATACTCTTGCCCAGAACCTGACTCACACTGCGTGGGCTGTCCGCTGCGATGGCCCCCGAGTGACTCCTCAGTCAGCACACACACCCCCCCACACCCCCAGCCAAGCAGACCCCAGTCCCAGTGACTCCTCAATCAACACACACACCCCCCCAGCCAAGCAGACCCCAGTGCACTGTGCTGCCTGAGTGTAATTCATCCCAGGTGCAGGGCAAGGTAAAAGATGACCATGACTTAAGCGTGATCATCCTGGTCTGTGATTCTAATGGATAGAAACCTCCTCATTTTCAGCAGGACTTCAGTTGTGACACAGTTCAGAAGGCAGGAGTTCATCTCATGCTAAAGGACCCCTTGGAATTCTGCTGGCAGTTACCCTGGGTTAAGGGTACAGGTGTCAGTGCACCCCTGAACACCGCGTCGCTGCTGTTTATAAGGGGGAGCACAGAATGCAGCTGGGAACCTTTCTCAGCTCATGAGCCCTACAAACAGCAGTTTTTACAACAAGGGGTCTGGGGCTAGGAAAGCGATTTAACTCTGTGAAATGAAACCGGACACGGCCAGTTCCTCAGCGACTCCTCACACGCACCGATGTGGACTGAAGGCACCGCCCCGCCACAAGCTTGCTACAGAGCGCCCGCCATACCTTGTTCTTCACGGGCTCCGTCTTTGCTGGCGTGACAGAGATGATCCTCACGGGGTTCTCGTCGTTCTCACTGACACCTGTTTCGGACATGTCTGAACCTTGTTCCCTGGCAGCGCAATCCACGACAAAGCAGAGCACAAACAGAGGAAGGGAAACGTTTGCAGCGGATAAACACGTAAAGGAACGTAAAGGTGGACGCGGACCGGCCCAGTCTGTGCAACAGAAGTCGCGGCTGCCCGCGCCCGGATTTTCTGCCTCAGAATGGAGAAGGGCCTGGAAGGGATCAGCTGGTCACTAGGCCAGACCGCAGCCACAGGGCCACCCGCTACGGCTGCCGCGATGCTCTGAGCGAGGCAGGGCTCTTTTTCCCCGACAGAAGCGGCTGACGCTGGCAACAGCAGTGAGGACAAACCTCATGGCAATTCACACAAGCACAGGGCAGTCTGAAAACCAAAACAGCCAAACACACAGCCGAGGCTTCAGCGCCGTAACATGGTACCGCTCACACTCGCAGAACTAATTCCACGCTGGCCTTCTCAAGTGCAGCAGAGCTGCCTGTCTCCACTTCCTTTATCCCTTTATTTTAGCCCCTCAGTAAACTCCAGACCCAGTGAAATTATCTTACAATTTGGAAATGTGAAGTTCTCCTACATTTCTAACAAATCCAAGATCTCTGGACCCACATAACAGCAGTTACGTGCTGCACAATTCCCCCGAGCTCATGGTCCTCCTCAGCCAGCGCTTGCTTCCGGCTGCTCATCGCCACCTGGCCAGAAGGGCTCATTTAGCTTAGAAAGTGTTTCCTCTTCCCCATCAGTGAGGGTTAGTACTACCTTCCTTACCAGACCGTGACGGCGTTAACCGCGGCTGCCGTCTGCCATCAGCGGGTGTGCTGATGGAAAGGTGTTATCAGTAATAATCACACCCTCTGCCCCTGCAGACGGCACCGCGTCTCTGTTTTTGTCTGCTTAACAACCAACCAACACCTGAAAAGCAGGGGTTCTACCTGCAGAGGGCTGCTACGTTTGTTAGACGCTGGACAAAGCACACGCAGACAAGGGCCCCCCGACACGTCCCAAAACACGCCAGCACGCCAGAGACCGCTGAGCAAAGAGCCGGCGAGAGGCCCTGCAACCCTTCGTACCTCGATCTGTTTCCGGCAGAAGAGCTCAGCTCCGAGTTCACGCTGATACTGCTGCCCGTCTCTGATCCTGTCGTTCTGATATAGGGTCTCCTTCCAGTTGCAGACAGAGGTTTGTTTACGGTACCCAAGACACCAGTTGGTTTTGGCTAGGAGAAAGCGTTTACCTCTGAAAAGCAGGAACTTCAGACACACGCCGAACTGCTAAAACATTTGGAGTGCTTCACAACACCTCGTCCGCATCAACAGTCTCAGTCACAACGCCCCCGGCTCAGAGCTGCAGGTGACATCTTTATTCGACAGCCACTGTCATCCCATTTTACCTCTTGCAATTTAACCCTGTGTGGTGGCTTGGCCCCAGCTCAGGCCACGCGCCCACCCAGGCCGCTCCATCGCTCCCCTCAACACGACGAGAGGCTAGCAGGTAAAGCTCAGAGCAAAAGCCACGTGCGGAAGCAAAGGCAGACAGTGGCCATCAATCCGCACCTCCTATCGGCAGGGCAGCTCAGCTGCCATTCCAGCCACACACGCAGCGGTTGCTCCACAGGACAAAACGCTACCAACAAACCCCTCGCTCCCCGCCGGCTTCTTTCCCCTCACTCTTCTATCTGGGCTGACGCCATGCGGTCTGGAGTAGCCCTTTGGTCAGCTGGGGCTGGCTGGCCTGGCCACTCCCTCAGCTCTCGTCAGCTGGGCAGAAGGTGAGACAAAACCCGAACAGCCCGGCCCCAGCGCTGCGCGAGCCCTGCTCAGCAGGGCCAAACAGAGCAAGGAGCTCCTGCAGCACACTGCTGGTACCCCTCGTGCAGGGACGAAGAAAGCCGACTCAGAAAGGTGCGTGCCCTCCGAGGTCTGCTGTCTGGAAGCAGACAGGGGCCTGTGGGCAAGGCAGTGGCTGGTGGCTGCCTTAGTCACAGGTACACCTGTTAGTCGACTTTCAAATCATTAGTTACAGGAGAACAACTGCCGTCACAACTTTGACCCCGGACATGGGCTGCCAAAGGAGCCGGTCAGGGACATCCCGTGGGGACGTGCTTCTGGCAGCTCTAGGATCCATGGATCCTGGTCACTCTGCAAAAGCCATCTCTTCAGAGTGCAGGAACAGGCAATTCCAAAGTGTCAGAAGTCAGGCAAGTGAAGGATCCAACAAGGGCTTTTAAAAACGTGTTACCAGCAAGAGGAGGAGCAGACAGAACACTGGGCCACCGCTTGACAAGACTAGTCACCCCACTCACAGATAAGCTGACAAAGCAGAGACGTTCAATGCCGCCTTCACTTCCATCTTCAACACCGATAATGGTCCACCAGAGCCCAGTGCCCCGTGGGACTGGGACGAACTGGTTGACTTGCCGCTCCAGCTGGGTGCTGGACTCCAATGACAGGACCAGAGAGAGGGTTTCAAAGTAAAGGAGGGTCGATTTATATTAGATCTTCAATTCCTCCCCTGTTAGGGTGCTGAGGCCCTGGATGCCAGGGAGGTCATGGATGCCCCCTCCTTGGAAGTTGCCCCCTCCCTGGCCAGGTTTGACAGGGCTCTGGGCAACCTGGTCTAGTGAGAGGTGGCCCTGCCCAAGGCAGGGAGTTGAAACTAGATGGTCTCTGAGGTCCCTTCCAGCCTCAGCTGTTTTGTGATTCTCTGGGCATAAATCCACAGTACCACCTCCAGGTACTGGAAGATCTGGCCAACCTTCCCGTCACTACGGATCTCTCCATAACTTTCCGGCAACCCTGGGAGCCTGGAGAGGTCCCAGTTGACTGGAAGCTCAAAAATCTTCAAGCTCCTAATTTTCAAGCAGGGCAAGAAGGACGACACTGTAATTACAGGCTGCCACTGTCACTGCAGTGCCTGGTGGAACTGCAGAGGAGGTTACCCTGGAAGTTACTGAAACGCACTGGAGAGACACCGCAGGTGTTGCTCATAGCCCGCCGGTGCTCACGAGGGGCAAGTCCTGCCTAGCCAGCTGCATTTCCCTTGACAACAAGATCACCCATCGAGCTGGCCACAGGGAGCCGGCGGATGCTGTGGGTTTCAGTGTTAGCAAAGCTTTTGGGACTGGTCCCCTGGAGAAAGGGCTGAGAGGTGACCTCATCGCAGCCCACAGGTTCCTCAAGGAGGGCAGCAGAGGGGGAGGCGCTGACAGGACACAAGGAAATGGAATGAAGCTGCTTCAGGGGAAATTCAGACTGGCCACGAGGGGAACTGCCCTCCAACTCGAGACACTCTCCATTCTCGCAGGCTGCACGTGCCAAGCGAAGCACCTCGGAGAAAGGCAGCTGCAAAACCTAGCGCGGGGTTAGGGCCGGCAGAACACCAGGAAGCGTGCAGTCTCTGTACAGTCAGTGCCGGGGCTCTCCACGGCCGCGACGGGATCCTGGGGCTTGCTGCGGCCGACTCGGTCAGCCTGGGCAGGCAGCAGGAAGCCTGTCACTTGTCTCTGGAAGTTTTCATGGCTGGCACACCACATTCTTTGTGTGACTTTACATTTCCTCAGAGACCAAGTTAATGTATGAAGACATTCCACCAAGAAAAAAGAATTCCCATGGAGTTACGAGGGAGCAGGCAGACGCACCACCGACACCGGAAAACATCTGGCCAGCCACAGCAGCAACGACCTCTGCACAAACAGCCTGTGAGCGACCAGGCGGTCTGCAACCGCATCATCTTAGTGCTGCTGCTGCCCAGCACGGAGCTGAGCACAACGCTCCTCACAAGACCTTACTGCTCAGTCCCCCGAGCGCTCTGCAAGGAGGATCTGGTACGGCTCGCAGGAGAAAGGAGAACGCTTAAGAGAGAAGAAGGTGCTTCTGCGCAGCGCGCAGACTGCATGGTTCTGGCCCCTACTGCCACAGGAGGCTGTGAAGGCAGAGCACAGGGACGCTCAGAAGGAAAAGCCCTCCTTGCTGATGGTACAAACCAGACACAACTTCAGACAGTTTCAGAACACGAGGAGGACAGACAGCTGACAGGAAAAAGGATTTCACACGGGTTCTGCTTTTTGTCTCTGTTTTCCCTCCAAGCCAACAACATCTTCTCTCCCCTGGGAAGGCATCAGCCACATCTGAAATCACATGACACCCCAAAGGGTGTCAGTGCTCACTGGGTAGCTGGGTAAAGGTGTTAGCTGCGCCACCAGGCAGAGGAATCTCATGTCCACAGGCAGCACAGTTTGGGAACTACAGCAGAGCAGGACATTCCAGAAACCCCACCAGTAACACCCAGAGAAGTTCAACTTGTAGAAACACAGTACCTTTCCTGTCAGAAGGATCACTCTGGTCTCTTCTGAAAGGTAGCTCCTGTCATTGCAGAAATCCTGTACGAAGGAGATAAACATCATTTCTGGTTTGATCTCTCCATCCCACTGCAGGCTCCGCATCTCTACGCAGCTGGCTGCTCGAGTTAGATGCTACGACCAAGTGCTACAGATATTCCACACCAGGCAACCTTCTGAGAAGCGAACCAATCTACCAAGGGTGCGTCCACCCAGTGTGGAGCGGTACCGAGTGACAGCAAGCCCTGCCTACAGTCGGGATCAGCACTTGCTCTTCCCGACTAACAACCACCAGTCAAAACGAAGCAAAACTGCCTTCCCTACTTTTGCAGTTGCATCTGTTTAACCGAAGTCCAAAGCGAGGGAAAGAGCTGCTGTCTACACACAGGATGAAAGTCATTTCCTTTATCACTCAGTGTGGTGTAGCCACACCAAGACCCAACTCTGAGCGCGAGTGGCCAGCACAGGCAGCAGCTCCCCATCACCACGGCATTTGCTGCGTCACAATCTCACAGGCAGCCTCGGCTTTGCTTGAACAGACCCTGGAAAGGCCGGTGGTTAACAGTCTGAGGCACCAAGAAACGTGCCGTGTGCTCTTCAGCACAACCAAAACGTCAGGACTGACCCAGAGAACTACTCTGGTTCCACCCGGACTTTCTGGAGGGATGCCCCGCAGAGAAGGCGCCACAGCCAGCCCACCAGGGCTGCGCCCACCAAGAGCACTACCAGGCGCTGCGAGGCCAAACAGCCCCACATCTGCTGGCAGGCATGAACACGCCACGGGCGATAGCAGTCAGTGTGCCCCTTCTCTCCCGTCTGCTCGGACGGCAGTGAGCGCACAGAGCATCCCCACGGGTTCAGAGGACGTGTCAGACCCCCGAGGGAAGGCATCCAGCCAGGCGCTAGCTGGCACCGCCGTGTTTTCTCTAGCGAGCTCTCTCCTGGCACACACAGAGCGCCGCACGTCACCAGCGCCACGGAGCCTCCTCCCGCTCGACAGCCAGGCCTCAGCGGCAGAAATCAAAGCGCTCTGCCTGGCTAGCGCAGGAACCCAACCGCTC
This sequence comes from Rhinopomastus cyanomelas, assembly GCA_013400115.1. Classification (NCBI taxonomy): domain Eukaryota; kingdom Metazoa; phylum Chordata; class Aves; order Bucerotiformes; family Rhinopomastidae; genus Rhinopomastus; species Rhinopomastus cyanomelas. Next base: position 266,491 of record VXBP01003162.1, read on the forward strand.
GTTTTACCTTTTCGGGCTGCGTAAAGAACTTGGTTGGCAGCACAGGGTCCTTCGGCGAGTCCGCGTTGCACAGAGCGCTTTTGCTGTTGATGACACACAGGGCTACGTCGCACACGGTGTAAAGTTTCTGCGCAAGAGAAAAGGGGGCCTTAGCTTCAGCAGTCGCTGCTCCGGCGGTGTGCGGAGCAGGCGGGCTCGGAGACAGCGCTGAGCATCTACGCGCTAGGCTGAAACAAACACCACCGAGGACAGGTTCTGTCGCTGTGCTATGCACACTGCTGCTGGGTAGTCACACACACACCCAAGTCCTCACCTTGCACAGGGTACTAGTTAATAAAACTAGTAACACTTTACAAGCCTGTGCTGCGCAGCAAAAGCTCCCGCTCAGTCCAATCGCCAAAAATGGTTTCTCATCTCTGCTAGAAACAAGTAATTTTGACGACAGCCACGCACTACAGCATTTCCTCTCTCGACAGCAGACCGTCCTGTTAGGAAACTGGTCAGAGTTAAAACAAGGCAGGCAGGCAGTAAGAGAACATTTCACCAACTGTTTACACCGTTCAGCTGCCCTCCAGCCTCATCGGGTACTGTGTGTAGGATACGGTCAGTGAGGATCTGAGAGAAGGAGGCTGGCAACAGGCAGTGCTCACAACTACCGCTAACAAACACCACGACACCCGAGCTGCTGCTTGCACATTTCCTGCGAGTCCTGCTCATCAGCTACTTGCGAAACTCTCGGCCCGTCGCCCAACGCTTATCCGAGCTGCATGTCTTACTTCGTTGGCCTTTGGCTCGTCGGGAGACTGAGCGTCGCGGGTGAGCTTGATGCTTTCTGCCATCTTTTTCATGAAGGCATGGCTGTTGTTCTCATTCTTCGTCATTAAGACCTCCAGCATGAACCACAGGCACCTGGAAAGCCGTAACGCCACAAACGGTTACATGGCAGCTCTCCTCCCACAGCTCCCACACAAAGTCTCACAGGTCTTTTGCTGCTGTTCTAGCTTTTTCCTAGGAAGCCACGATCACTGGGGAGACACCATGAGCAGATGACATCAACCGGAGGCGTAAACAGAGCCAGACCTTTAACACACAGAGCCTCGCCCTCAGAGTACTCTGAGTGCATCTGCCACGTCTCTGTGCTTCTCACCACACCTGTACGTGCTGCCCAACAAACTGCTCTCTATCCCAGGCACAGACAGAAGCAAGAACTCCGCAGCTACCAGAGAATCACAGAGCGGCGGCTGCCGCTGAGGAACTGTGGTGGCAGAAAGCCTTTCCCTGCCCACGCTGCGAGGTGGGCGGGCGCAGCGAGAAGCCACCAGTGCCGATTCCTCCCTGCATAAGGGAAGCAGAGCTGCAGCTAGAACCACAAGCCTGGAGACGAGCAGTGAGCTACCCGTAAGGAGGAGAAGCCCCCAGAAGTCCGGAGGAGGATGGGGTGGTCCCAGCTGACTTTGCCATGCGGCCACTGCCATCTCTGATGCCCTGAACAGCAGGAGGGGAACCTTTGTCACATTGCCACTGAGAAAACTGGAGATGCTTGAGGGAGTGGGAGAACGGAGTCTTGAGGGGCATCCTCTTTGACCAGCTGATGGAACTGTCCATGCAACAGCTGGAAGGACTTGTAACTATCAAACCTTTGGCAGAATGCTTGGGAAAAGAGGGGAACCGAAATGTTCCAGGGGTGGCCCTTCCCCTTTTGCAGCAGACTGCGTCCCCCTTGCCCCAGGTACCCCGGCCTGAAGCCACAGAGCGCTTACATAATCCTTTGCCCATTTCTTCTCGGGATGTGTGTAACGGCGTTAGGATGGAGTTTCTGGTTTGTGTGTTTCAACCTGCTTGGGTCTTCTTTCTGTGCTTAGTTACAGACTTTATAATAAAGGCCTTTGGTTTCCCTAAGCTGCCAGATAAATTCTATCCAAGACCCACCCCCGGAGACTTGGCTGTCATTCCTTCTGTGGTTGCTCGGCTTTAACCCGGGACACTCTGATAATCACAGTATCACAGTATTATCAAGGTTGGAAGAGACCTCATAGATCATCAAGTCCAACCTGTCACCACAGAGCTCAAGGCTAGACCGTGGCACCAAGTGCCACGTCCAATCCTGCCTTGAACAGCTCCAGATGGCGACTCCACCACCTCCCCGGGCAGGCCATTCCAGTGGCCAATGACTCTCTCCGTGAAGAACTTTCTCCTCACCTCAAGCCTCAATTTCCCCTGGCGCAACTTGTGGCTGTGTCCTCTTGTTCTGGTGCTGGCTGCCTGAGAGAAGAGAGCAACCTCCTCCTGGCCACAACCACCCCTCAGGTAGTTGTAGACAGCAAGAAGGTCTCCCCTGAGCCTCCTCTTCTCAAGGCTAAACAATCGCAGCTCCCTCAGCCTCTCCTCATAGGGCTTGTGCTCAAGGCCCCTCAGCAGCCTCGTTGCCCTTCTCTGGACACGTTCAAGCACCTCAATGTCCTTCCTAAACTGAGGGGCCCAGAACTGGACACAGTACTCAAGGTGCGGCCTAACCAGTGCAGAGTACAGGGGCAGAATGACCTCCCTGCTCCTGCTGGCCACACCATGCCTGATGCAGGCCAGGATGCCATTGGCCCTCTTGGCCACCTGGGCACACTGCTGGCTCATGTTCAGGCAATTAATGCCAGTTAACACGCTGCCTTCCAAAGCTCCACTTCCTCACTAGCTCAACAAATAAAATCAGTCATTATTGACCCTGAACAAGATCTTTCTAGTACGACAGTGAGATTTTACGTTGGAAAAAACAGCCCCTAGAGGACAGAGTCACATAAACCAAGTTCATTCTCTGTACCCAGTGCAGCACTTTATGAGCATGAATTGGGAAGAACAAGACACTGGTCTCAAGACAAAAGCCAAACACAAACACCCCCCGCTGCAGAATAAGCTTTAGAATCCTTCCAGGCAGAAATGCCACGGATGACTGTTAAATACTTGTATTTGGCTTTGTGTGACTGTCGTCAGGCCATATAGACGGACAGGGGAAGCAAGGGCCAGACTGCTTTTCCCAGATCCTGTGTTAGCACTGCAAAGAGAGCCCTGTGACTCTCAGAACTCCTGGAAGGAACTTACTGCGCTGTACGAGAACAAGTGCTTGGCATTTCTGTCAGGAGACCTTTTGAAGAAGCCTCCAGCCAGAACTGCGGCACAGAGTGTTTCCCTTTGCGGAGCAGTCCTCTCTGGCTAGTTCAGCCAGCCCGGGACAAACACGAGGGAGGAAATCTGACACGAAAGGGAACATACACGAGGGGTACCCAAAACGCTCTGAGCACTAGGAAGCACTTCTCCGAGGAACTAGTAACAACTGAGTCTGAACTTGTCCTGTGCATCCCGGACAAAGCACACGTCGGAGGAGGCTTTCAGGCGTCGCCAGGAACAGGGAGTCCTGGGACAAAACGCTGGGGGGGGGGGGGCTTTAACAGTTCTCGGTAACCACGAGGTTTTGACTCTTTCTTGTAAATACCGAGTTCTAACTCTTTTTAAAAACCGATGGCAAGGCACAAAGGAACACAAAAGCGCTGCTTAAGGTGCGAGCGATCATTTGAGGTGCGCAGGAAATCTCAAGCTTCTGCGTGGTGGGCTCGCGCACAGCAACACGTGCGGGACCCAGCAAGCCGCACTAAGCCCGCGCTGCACACGTACGGGGCAAACGCAAAGTCAGCAACCAGCTCGGCATGAATTCCAGTTGGCTGGCACAGGAGGGGAAAGCCAGAAGGCTCCCAGCGAAGCAGAACTGTGACGCAGCACCAGTAACTTGGCATTTTCAAGGCCTGGAGAACCTCTCCACTTCACAAATTCCAAGACACCTTAACAGACATCACTTGGCACCTGCTAACGTGTGCTGGCCAGTTGTATAATCAGAAACATCTACAATCATGACTTGAAGTTAAAAGAAGCCCAAACAAGTTGCTACCCTGGCAGAATAGTCAGTTGTTGATGCCTTCTGCCCCTGGTTAAGAGTGTTACACACGGCCAAGTAAACCTGATGGGAGACACCAGCAGCAACCTGCCAACTTTGCAGATTACTCCTGATCTTTCCCACTGGGTCTTTCCCCAAGCACAGAAACATCGGCAGCATAAAAATTCTAGAACTGTCCACCACTTACTCTTTGACATCACGAAGCTGATCGATATCCTGAGGTTTTGTGAAATCAGGATCATGTGCCAGTAAGTGAATCATGTAGGGCACCACGTACTCAGGCAGCAAGGACAGCAGTTTTTCTACAGGAAAGAAAGTCATTAACGACCTCCACATCGCGCACACACGCGTCACAAGAAACATTGTCCCGGCATTCCTGTTTTCAAACACGGACTGGGAAATTTCGGCGTCCACTGTCTTCCTAGACACTTCACTTTACTAATGAATCAATAAAAATTAACCATCAGGTGTCACTACCGTGAAACCACCAGGATGTACTTCAGGAAGAAGGTTAAAAGCCTGCAGTACCATGAAACAGCACTTCATCTTCGAGCCAAACAATTACCACAACAATTGCTGTCACAACATCTTAGGTGCCTAATTCCTAGCAGTGCCCAGGAGGGTATTTAGGGGTGATACTAACACTGCGCTAAGTGACTTTAGACTTGCACGCGTCTAACACAAAGTGTCTGCTGCAGTGCTAGCGCTGCCTCCTCCCGGTTTAGTACCCGCGCGTTATCTCTGACTAGCTGTACTGACACACTAACCGTTAGCCATGGGATTCTGCTTGATGTATTCCCTCCGTATGCTGATGTTTTTGAGCAAGCACTGCCTGGCGTGCGCTCGCCTCTCTTTCACGGGGTCCTTGGCACACAGAGCGAAGATTGCCATGTACTCCAAGGGGAGCAGTAACTTCACCAGCGCCTTATGCAGCTTCTGGGCAAATATCTGCCTCACTTGGTAGCACTCGTCCTGTCAGCGACACGAAACATGGTGAGGGCAGCTACGGTCAACTGGTCTGATTGCTTTTAAAAACCCCACAGAATGCCACACTGGAATTACAAGACATTTTCAAATACCAACAGGCCCAGCAGAACAGCATTTTGAACTTCAAGCACTCTGCTGAAAACTGCGGTGAGGAACAGTAAATCCTCTGTAGCAGCAGCAGCAGCAGCTCAGATGTAAGCACTGTGAGCTCCAGAGGCACCGCAACGCAAAGGCAGTTACTTACGTTGATGACAAGCGCACAGAGCTGGAACTGTTCCGGGGTGATTATTTCATGGTAACAGGGTTCCTGCGCCAGCTTCATTATTGCACTGCCAGCAGCTAATCGCAGTCGGGACATGTCTGATTTACTACACAAACATGAGGACAACAACAAAATGAACCCCAGCTTCACCACAGCTCTCTCCTTGAGCTGCTGGAATGTCACAACTACTTCTCACAAGATCAACTAATAATTAAAGGGCTTCTCTGTCAGACCAGATCACATTTCTGCACCCTCTGCTTAAGCTGCATTAACCCATCCACGTTCGAGATGAGGTGCTCTGCTTCCCCCCAAACACTTAATTCTAATGAAATTGTGAAACGAGAAGTCATGATTCTTGCTTTCATATCACTGTCTACATCAAAGCAATCTTTTGCCACAGATCTTCTCTTTGCTTCCTTCACCCTCAGAACGAATGTTTGAACAAGAAGCTTCACCCAGGATCACCCGATTCCTAAGTGCATTCATCTCATCACTCAGTTGTTTTCACAGATACTCCTGCAGGTCTGTTACTGTCCCAAACGTGTTTTACTATCAAGGTATCTGAAGAGTTCCAAACCAGATTACTGGTGATCTATCACATTTTTAATGGTGCCACTCCACTCCCAGTGGCAGAACCCCAACCAGATCTGTTTTGAGCCATCCCATCAGCCAACAACCGTGCTCACCCTAAAACTCTCAGTGAGCTCCGAAAGAGCTGGTGTTCTCTGAAACGACACAACAGAACTGATCAAAACCTGAAAGGAACAGCGTCTGACCTGATTCGCTTCTGTTCTGTCAGGTCTCCTTCACTGACCAGCATCGCAGACAACAACCGCAGCGTGGAGTTGGCGGACTTGGACTGGTTGTTTTTCATTCCCAACAGCCAGCGCACCAGAAGTTTAATCGCTTGCACCTACCAGACACGAGCACAGCAACAGCGAACTTACTTCCTGAGGCTGACGGGCCCTACAGCCTAGTGCCGTCCAGCTGCAGCTCCCAGTATCAGAGCTGGTACCGTGTGCAGGAACAGAATGAGGCAGTGAATATTCACAAAGTGAAGAAGGAAGCAGCAGCTCTGTGACATCTGGACGTGTTAACTGCGGCTCAGCGTCTTCTCACAAGTGCCTCGAGAGGATGCACGGTACTCGCTACACAACTGAAAGTCAGAACTGGATAAACACTTCTAGAAAGGGCCGTAATCAGACTCCTGCAGTAAACAGCCCACAGAGATGCACACACAGAATTCATCAGGGACGCCCATGTTTTTCAAATCTGTTTACACTCAGTGAGGTCAGACTATCCTTCTTGTACGGAAAATGAAGACTTGAATCTCTTATTTCTCTCCACGTTCAGCCTAACTGATACTAGAGAGCGAAGGAACCAACAGGCAGCGTCTCTACAGTCGCACAGCTGCGTGCACAGCACACGAAGCTCAGTAACACTGCGCGTTCTGAGGAGACTAACACGCAAGTAATCACAGGGATTTATTTTGCCCATCTCCACTGCGCCGCTTGGAAGGGAGCGAGTGTTTCGTCTCTCTCGCACACACATCGTTATGGACAGCAGAGCACTCACCTTTGCTAGGACCTCTGGGGAAACTTCTTCATCAGGAGACCACAACTTTCCATTTTTCTCACCTGTTGACTACAGACACTTGTGTCAGCGCCAGAACTGGCTTCTCACCCCAGAGAAAACGCAGAAGCACCACACGCAGGCAGACCCAGCTTTACTTCACAGCCAGATGGGCTGTAACGCAGTCAGCCCTGTACTCCCCACGTAAACAAAGCCCCTTTTCTGACTCTTCAAAAAACAAAGCCCTAGTCCCACCCCCGCGTTAACAAAAGGCAGAGAGAACAGCCAGACCTTCCAAAGCATGAAGACATCTTACCCTGTCATTCATCAGGAGATCTTTCACTATGAAATTCGCAACAACAGATTTCATTGGAGAAGCAAACTGGTCTGGAGCCAACATAGAAATATGACCCAATGAGACTAATGGAGTTATAAGCTGTTCTGGTACGTCAGCATTCAAACTTCTACTAAGAGGCTGAGGAAGGGGAAAAGAATTCAGAATTCAGCCACAGACAAGAAAGCAGATGTCTACAACCAGTCTGTTCTACTGCTGGGCTACTGACGAGCTTCAGCTTTTCTCTAAGCACTAGTCAAGTTTGCAAATGAAGATGGGAGAAAAATGCAACTTCTTGATTATGACTGCAACCAAAAACCTCACAAGGCAACAAGCAAAACAGCCTCCACACTCCCTTTCTATTTAGGCAAACGCACTCGAGCCGGGGGACATGGGGAAAACCCAATTCTATTCAGGATTTGTGAAAAGCTGAACTGCAGCTGCCACCAGCAGAACGCAGGAGCTGGGACTTTTCTGTCAGCAATCAGTACTGCCCTTCCAGGAAACAGCCACCGGGACAGCTGCTGGATCGCCCAGCACCCTCACGCCGTATTCCGGGATTAGGAAGGGAATATCCGCTTTCGCGGGAGCCTAAGCACAGATCAAGCTGTGGAAGCCCTCTCGTCCTTGTGAACTACGTGTAGGTTCCAAAACAGCCCAGACTAAGAACCTGAGGTACTTCACGAGTGCAGATCAATAGTGCTGTTATTTAAGAGACTGCAGTGAAAAGGAACAGCCTCTCTGCTCTGTCATCTGAGGGGACGCTTTGCTTTAACCCCTGTGTGAGCAGGCAGCGCGCGAGGAAGCCGATGTCTGAGCCTACAATCAACTAGTTGCTCTGCCCCACCTCCTTGGTGCTGTGCCTGCAAAGACCTTAACGCACGCTAGCTACACACAGTTCAGGACAGGATCTCTCATGTGGTGTTTGCCACAAGTGCCCTCGTGGGATCTCGCGCGCGCGGAGCTCGTTTTCCCCCCGCTGTTCCCCCGCAACCAGAAGGGAACGCGGCGGCCATCACATGTCAGGATACCGCAAACCCACGCTGTTGTAAAACAGTAACTTAGCGCCACTCGCGCGCGCTCGTAGGCTTCCTGACCTCACGGACCCTTGCCGGCTCACGGACCCTACGCGACACTGGTAAGTACTAGGATCCCTGAGGAACAGGAACAAATCTAAACTGAAGAAGGGAAAACGTACCTCAAAGATCTGCGCAAGCTGCACTTCTTTGTTGGAGAATATGGCGTGTATGCAGTGCACGGCCTGCTTCGCCTGGTGAGGGGTGCCCCTCTTTGCCTTCTGGTGCAGAATGGGAATTAGTGTCCTGTGAACAGTGAACAAAACGCTTCAGCGCGCAAGTCACAGAAAACACAGCTCTTCACCCACACAAGTCTGCCATCACCGCGCCTCGCAGACGATGCGTTCCCTCGGCGTTTGCTCAGGAAAGACCAGAACCACAAAGCCAGGAGCAGCAGTGAGCTGCACTCAGTCATTACCTGTTGAATCTCTGACTGCACACACTTGGGCAGAAAAAAGCTCACAGGGAGGAAAACAGAACAGGAAAGAAAACAATGATCAAAACAGAGCTGTTTTGGGAGCCAAATACAAGGTGGGGGAGACCCAACAGGATCAGCTGGGGTGAAGTGCCACACCTGCTACGCAGAGGATAGCGAGGATAGCAGGCAGCAGTGTGAAAACCCATCAGGCTCCTCGACACAAGGAACAGCACCGACTGCATGGAATCCTTCCTTTGTGACAAAGACGCCTGAGTACGTCAAACGCGGAGCGCCTTCCTCTCCTCAGACAACTTCTCCGCACCAGTGTAAACGCTGACCTGGCTTGTGCTTTCCGAACGCCAACCTGGCTGGTTTGCCAACCGTGCCAAGGGCTAGGCTGCCATTCTGGCAGTTATAAACTATGGGAGTCTGCCCTGAGCACACGGCAGCGTGGAGCCAAAGGAAATGTCAGCAGTACAAGCTGCTTGGATGGAGGATGACACACCTCAGCAGTGCACAGTCTAGACCAAACTAGCAGGGACCTACAGACAAATAGCACCACGCTGGGACTGCACTGAAACGGGGATTGCTGGGCTCCTCCACCTCTGCAGCGATCCCACACCTGACCTGGTAATGCTTTTCTTTGGCCTCAAACCTGACTCAGAGCCCTACGAATTTCTGAAGCTACGCACTCAACTCACGGAGACCTCAGTGAGCAGTTCAGCACGCTGACACCAGACAGGCGACTGCAATACAGGAGAACTGGAAACCCGTGCTTTGCAAACTGGAGTAGTCAGTCACCAACAGGCTCATTCTAAGGCTTCCTATAGCCTGTGACTACCACAACCGGCAGGTTATGTGGTTTGCTCGGCAGTTAAAGCATGAGCCGCGCGGTGAGTCAAGCTAGTCTGCTAGAAATCGGTGCCACGTTGGGATCTCGATTCCCGACCGTCTGGTAACAAGCAGAGATGCCACCCGTCGGAAGTTACATCTTCACTCCTTACAAAACAGAAAAGCTGGGTGATGGCAAAGCGACACCCAGGAACTCCATCTTCACCAGGCTTTTACTGCTGCTTACTCTGTAACCTGGCAAACACACCACGGGCTGCTTGTCACGGGGCTACTTTCAGTCCCGCAGTTTTCAGAAGCACCTAACACCTTCAGTAAACACACGGCAATTGCAGTGTGAGATCTAAGGACGGACAGAGGCAGAAAGCCGGTGAACAGACGAGAGAAGCTGCTTGTTTGCAAGACTATAAATTCACTTCAGGGGCAACATGCTGAATAGAAGAGGCAGGGGCGGAACGTGAGGTATGAAAGCAGTACGTAAAGAAATGCACTCACGATCTGATCTGCGGCAAGTCCGTTTCTATTTTGTGACCTGTGTTTCTGAAGATCTGTATGGCTGCCTCAGCTACCTTGTCATCTTCCATCCTGAGGCACTGCAGCAGAGACTCGTAGGTCTCTGCAGAGTGGAACGAGGTAGGATGCGTAAAGGACAGAACCTGCAGACACACATTGGAACACACATGGATTTATTCATGGCAAACAATCCATCAGCAAAACAAAGCCACAGCTGTTTCCGGAGTGGTACCACCAGCGTAAACAGCTACGACCTGCTCACATGAGATTGTCACAGTTGGTATCTGCATTTTGGAGGAGGTGACAGGGGCATTTCCAAACAGGTTCATCTATGTTCTGCTCTTCAGGCCCTAGCCCCTTTCAAGCAGGGCACTACATTATTCGAGCACGCAATCATATTTACTACAACGAAGACTTATTCAAGAGGACTTCTGGGGTATTTCTTATACTCCAATCTATGCGAGAATACTTGTCTTCATCCTAAACTAACTGACAGAAATGCCAGCTTCTTCAGAACCTGGAGTCCCTGGGCAGGACAGAAATCAGGGAGGTTGAGGTATCGACAAACAAGACACAGGCTGCTATCCGTTTAACCTTAGTGAAATGCCCCACGTTGCTTGGTAGGAGAAACGTTACTTGCAGAGAGTCACGGCAGCAGACACACAAGAGCTATCCCAAAGCAAACCTGCGCTAAGCGAAGGCCACACATTCGTACAACGCAGGTCAGACCACACACGGTGGGGAGAACGGTGGAACGCCGCCTGGACTTGGTGCACTCTCTGCATTGATCTTGTCTGGGACCCTTTGACCAGGGGTGTACCAGTGTCTGAAATACCATCCTCACAGACATCCATGTCTGTCAGAACAGCACACTCCTCACCCTCGGCAAACTTCTTGCTACCTTGGTTGCCATGACCCGATCTGATGCTGCACAGCTGCGTGAACCTCACCTGGTTCAGTCACTCATCCAAGAAGTCTCACATCAATTGTATCACCTTCCTCTCCATCCTCTCCTGTATTTTACACCGCCCTTTCCAAATACTGAAAATCACACTGGTGAAGCACCAAACCCACCACAGGTGCTCTCCAGGTGTTTCAAGCACTTCTCTCTCCCTTAGCCCTTGTTCATCACCAGTGAGAACAGTGTTTCCCCACTCCCTTTTCCCCCAGCTCCTCTGCAAAACCCGACTCGAGTTTCTTGCTTCTCCTCCAGTACCAGACAGGCCCCAAGAATGTGCCTCACCTCCCGTTCCCGTTCCCTTCACTTTAGCTCTGCGCCTTCGCCCAGGTGACTGCCCTAGAACAGACACTGGTTTTTGCTTAGCCAGCTTGTTTCAGCGCTCGGCACTCTCTTTACAACACCCTTCTTCAACAAACCCCACCTCTTAGTCAATTAAATACAAGTTAGCCATTAACTGCAAGTTAGTTAACACTAACTAATCAAACACCTTCAGACATTAAAGAAGTAATTCGCTGAACAATAACTCAAATCACATCAACATTAACTGCTGCAGGACTTCTGTCCCTTTGATGAGCGAAGTCTGGGTGTGTTAACACGGCTCACCTTGAGAAGCTCAAGCCCTGCACGAATAGCAGTGTCAGGACTTACACCCTCCTCTTCGTCATCAGCTGTCCCCTCTATGGATTTATTCATCAGTTTCACTAGTGCACTGAAATAACAGCAAGCGTACAGCATTAAAGCCTGAAGATATCAGGAGGATTATCTGGTTTAATAACAAAAGGCAGGGAAGGCAACAGCCCGGTGTGGGGACGCGCTGCAGCGCGTAGGGTTTGGCTGCAGGTTCTGCTCAGGATTTTTAATCACACCACTCCATTACAATTTTTCCTCCTGACTCAGCTTTCTGTAAAACAAGTTCTTTAGGAAAAAACCCAAAAAGCAGAGAAACAGAAAAGTAACTCACCACGTTGGCAATGTGAGCTTCCAGAATGTAATTAGGTTGCCAGACAAGCCTCAAAAGAAATCTAAACACTCTCTTACACAATCCCACACAAGCTAATTAATTCAGCTTCTAAATGGGAGCCTGTGTTGTAGGTTAATGATGTGAAAATTATGATCGTAGTTTCCACCCGAAGCCCCACAACCTGCAGTTTCGCTGGAACAACTACTGTATTTTACTATTAAATACAAAACGCACTCTTTCAGCTGCAGGGGATGGAGGCAGCTACACAAAATTGGTTTCATGTAAAAAACCCACAAACATTTACTGCTAGGACAGACTAATCCCAGTCTCGAGGTTTTATCGTAGTGAATTTAAACCTGGATAATCGTTCACGAGTCAGCAGGACCATCCAAACTCACCTAATAGCTTCTGAGTCAATGTGGACTGGGGCGATTCTTTCCAAAAGGAATTTGACCATTTCCAGAAAAGGGTTTGTTGGCTGCTTAGGATTTGCAAGCTTCCGGGCTATCTCTCTCTGCGGGAACGTGACACAGGAACAGGAGTTACGCTCGTTGTACTCACTGCTGCAGCGTGCCCAGCAACTCAAGAGAGCCCCCGCTGAGCACAGAGACCGTGCACGCAGGCTGCCAGGCACACTCCTGGGGGCTGCTGCTAGCTCCAGAACTGTCCTTACACATTCCATTGAGAGCAGCCACGCTGCACCAAACACGTACATTTAAAGTGCGTTTAGGAACTTGCTAGCAACGCTCCTTCAGAGATTCCTGAGGAACTACAGGGCAGACACGAAACACAATCGAGGGAGAGCTAAGCCCAATACACACAGAACTTAAGTATCTATCAAACGTGACCCGTAAATCCGTGGCGAACGCAGCTGTCCGCGTAAGATACCACAAGCGACACCGGTGCAGATGTGCTGGAGCACTGCACTGCCTTGGCTACAGCAGGTGCTCAGACCCTGTGCATTCTGCTCCCTTCCAGAGCCATTAACAAGAGCCAAGAGGCCTAGGTTTGTATTTGCTGATGCTGTCTGCTGCGATTTCTGTGACTGTAACTTCTTCCTTTCCGTCGGGACCATACCAAAAAACCCATCGGTGACTGTTGGCTCAGTCTAGAAAGGTACAGTGTAGTAACAGGGTAGAGGTTTTCATCAAAGAGGCTGAAGGGTGGTGGGGAGGAGGGACAGAGATCTCAAAATACAGTTCCAGGAAGAGAAATTAAATGACTGACGTGCCGACAGTGTGGTGCACGGCTTGCTAGCACGCAGGAGTTTCACCAGCCTCAGAAGGAAGTTTAGGACATTAGCATGAAAGGAGCACTTGAAATGAAACAGGAAGAAGTGAGCTGGTCTCACAGACTGCGTGTATGATGGTCACAGTTCCAGGAAGGACTAAACCTAATGTTTTATTTGTAAGCAAAATGACAATCAGTTGTATTTTCCATAATCCCTACAGGTTAATAAAAAAGTTGGACCGTTAACTCTGAGTATTAAGCCCAAATATTTGAGGTGTGAGAGTTCACTCTTCCGTTTCCTTACCACACAGATATCAGCCTGTTTACAGGAACATGTAGGGCTAATTAACAGTTCAAGCTGGGACCGAAGCTTCTCATCGTCACCCAGAACCTGATTGAACTTCTTCACAAAATCTTGTGCTTTTCCAGGGTCTGGAAGGTTTTCTGCACGATCAAACAGAAGTTAACGTCAGACAAACAGGCTCCTTCCGCGTGCCAGGATCAGCACCAGTACCACTTCCAGGAAAGCTGTAGGAACAGCTCTCAGAACCCAGGAACACTTACTTGCGATGGTCATCAGCTTCCCAAACATGGCGGCACTGTTTGCTTCTGACTGAGGACAAGAGCAAAAACAAACAAACAAGAGATATTTCCTTACAAAATGTACTGCTGAGCCTGCCTGTGAGTCTCCTCTGCGGCACTACGCTGTACTCTGGGATCTCACGTGACGATTAAGCACTAGCATGGTGCAGCTGCTTTTACCACACAGAAAAAGGGCAACACGATTCACCAAGGCATGTAACAGATCAAGGCCGCTGCTGGAACGAGACCTCAAAAGCCCACCCCAAACGAACAGGTCCCCCAAGCCCAGACCAAAACCCCAAAGCAATGCCCTTCCATCTGAGGTTTCTGATAGATCCAACAGACAAATCCCTGCTTCATGCTCCCAACACCTCCCATTCTCCAAGTACACTGTAAAATGAGGAACAAGGTCTGTCAATAGCAAGCAAAGCCATGGACATGCCCTCTGAACTGTTTCCAGAGTTACTGACAGCAGCACAGACAGAGGTACCCACAGGGAGCCAGGCACCTTCAGGCCCTGCTGAAAGCAACGGTACTTCGTGACAGCGCAACATCATCTCTCTACCGATTTCCATATGCGGACCAAGTCACGCTGAGCAAGTGGCACCAGCAAGTCAGTCTAGCCCTAACGGACCGCGTGGATAAAGCATTAACACGCTCATTCCAAACCGTACAGTGGGCTGCTTGTGCAAGTCTAGTAGCTCCCGCACGTGGCTCCTCAGCATGTTCTGGCACTTCCACATCTCATTCAGGGCTCTGCAAAAGTGCAAAACCAGTCAAACAAAAGCTTTCCAATTCGTTCAGGACAAGAACACGCTGGATGCATTAGTGAACGAGACTGTTTATTCACCTGACAAGCGCCATGTCTGTCAGGTACAACCAAACCCTACCCAGTATTTAACATAAAGGCTCCACACAAGACGGAACCGACTTTCTGCTGTTACAGAGCATCATGTCCCTTACTGTTCCACCTGGACAAACTTCATATAGACAACAGCCACGGTCTGTCTTGCAGCCACTCAAATTATCTTGGAAACAACATCCTCAATATTAAATCCAGGCTACGACCGACTGAAATTCAGTTGCAGAAAATGCCGTAACGGAGTGTAACGCAGAGCAGATCTAGAAGCCCCCACTTGCGCCTTTTTCACTTGGCCCTGTTCTCATTCCGCTGAAACAAACGAGCAGGATCGCTCTCCTCAAATATCACACTGCCTTTGTGTTTAGCAGACAAGTGGAGTCGGTGCAGGCAAGGAAGATATTTTGTACTACTCCTTGCAAACGAAAGCATGGACCGCTGACGCGTAGTGTAAATCCTGACGATACAAGTAGGATCGCACGGGTATTGGAGAAGCCTGGGGAAGCAGGCTGCTGCCGAACGCAGACTGTACTCACTTCACAGCGTTTGGATCCAAGCTGGCGTACAAATAGTACAAGCACTTCATTCGCTCTTCTGTCTCCAAATTGTGTGGGACGAGATACTGAGCAAAGATTTTCTCCACCAGTAACCTGCAGGGAAGTAAAAGACAACAGCTGTACATCACCAAAAGCAGTGACACGTCTCAGACAGCTGAAGGAACAAGGAACACCACAAGTCACTGAACATCAGGTTTTCTCAACCTAGAAGAAAAGGTAGCAGAGGTCCTTTTCCTGTCTTTCATGGTCTCTTCCACAGGTGACAGAAAGCCTGGCAAGAACTGCTCCTGGAGAGTTTTTTGATGTTCTTTCATTTTCACCTCTCAGAGACAGTGACTGCTTCAGCAGTCACCCTCCAAACTCTCCATTTTATTTGGGCTCTGAGAACCTCCCTGTGTTCGTTCTCAGACATAAAAGACAGGAAGCCAGACAGTGAAATGCCCAAGCAAAAGAGAAAGTAGAAAAGTCCAAGAAGGTAACTCAGGAGGAAGGAGAAATACACATACTTGGTATTCTGGTGGAAAGGGTTCTGGTGTAAAGCTGTAGTAACGGAGAAAAGAGGAAGCTACCTGTTACTCTAATACAGGAGCTAAGTCTGCATTAAAAAGCGTGGAGATAAAGGAACAAAACACACACAACAAACAGAACAAATGGAAAACAGGGCAAATCAAACCATCACAACATCATCCAATTGTTGTATTTTAAAAAACAATACGCGCTGAGTGAGGGAAGCGTGAAGGAGATCTGCTCCATTCCACTTGGTGCCTCAACACTGCCCGTTACTGCCGTTATCACTTGAAAGACAGCCTTGCACACAAGGGGAAACACTGCAAGGTTCCGACTGCTGCTTCTTCCACTTCCCATCCTGCTCCCTACTACTGAAGGCACACAGGCCAGAGCTGGCTAATTCTGACCTCTGCCTCTGTGTTTGAAGTATTAGCTGCGCTCTGCATTTCCACAGCTTTTCAGGTGCCAAAAGGACTAACTGTCTAATTCTGACACTGGCAAAGCTCAACTGCTCTGGCACGGAGAAACCAACCCAGCAGTGTGACTGAGCAACAGCTTGGTTAACGGTCTTAAAACTAGGAGAATTTGAATTCGTACTCAGGGAACAAAAGAAACCAGAGGCACGCTGAAAACTGAGCTGCCAGCCCTTTGGAGCAGACACCCAGAACACTAACAGCACACACTCCGCGCTGACTTGGAGACCCGTGAGGAGACCCGAGCTGACACTGGCTTCATCAGATTTCCAGTAGAAGCCGCATCACAGTAAGAAACTCGGCTTTGATGACACAGTCCTTCCTTAAAATTCCGTGCCTCATTTCCCTGACAGTGCTCTGCATCTGCTGTGAGCAGGAACGTTACCACGACCTGCCCTGCTCACTGCAGAGCTCTTCACCGAGCGTCTACTCACCACCAACTCTATGAGCTGACAGAGCCATGACCGTGCTAGAAGAAAACCAGAGGAGCTCTCAGTGCAGAGCAAGGTGTCTGATGCCTGTGCACGTGCAGTCAGCTCTGCACAGGCTACGTGAGGAGTTCCTGACTACTCGCTCTGTGACACTTCTGCCTCAGCAGAATTTCTGCGTGTACAACGTTGTGACCGCAGCTACCTTCCTTTCCAGCAGATAGAGGAAAAGGCCTCAGCTGATCCACCACTTAACTTTGGCCTGCTCGTGACCAGACAGACGAACTCGGCGACAGCCTTCACTGCTGCAGAGGTAACAGTTCACTGGCGTAACTGGCAACTGAAGGAGGCTAGTTATTAGCCCGCTCAGACTAGTCACCACAATCGTGACAACACACTGAACACAAAACGCTCAGGAACACCTGAAGGACATTTCCAAGTCTGCTCTGTTAAAAGTCTGGGCTGAAACTCTCTCTTTCTGTGATCTCATCACTTGGCTCTCCTTGAGAAAGACAAAGGATTAACAGTGAAAGTTGGAAACGACATTCCAAAGCCTCAGCCAAAACACTGTTCTCTAAGCCAAACTGGTACCTTAAAGCTTCGAGCGACCAAGGGACCAAAAGCAACTGCAGAAGCGGCCCTGGTATTTCTTCAGCTTTTCTTCTGCCTAACAGGTCCAGCTGCTACACAGCACACAGAAAGGAGACGGCTGTGCACGTACCACGGCATGCCGCTCACACAGCGTGAGCTCTGCCGTGCTCAGCTCTGAGGAGTTCGACAAACAGCAACTGCCGCAGCAAATGCAAAACCTGACTCTTTCTGCGCAGCACCTAGTCACTGATAAGCCACTATCACCACAGAGCTGCTGCAGCGGTGAGCAGAAAGCACACGTGAGCCGACTACGCAGCCGTGCTGAACATCCTAGTACGTGTCGTAACGACTGTTAATTCAACAGATCACACGGAAAACCCCAAACGCAGGCGCGATACAACAGCTCTCCCGGGACAAGCACTTATCTCTTATCACTGTTATCACAATTAGAATGAGGAAGGCTTAGGTTGACTCACTTGTCATCAATGCTATTTTGATAATATATGTGCAAAAGTTTATCCTTTATCCAGCTCACTTTCTCTGCAGCATCTTTTCCAGCCTCGGCATGAAGACAGTACTTCTTGTATAGCTGGGCAAGACCCATCATGGCTTCTTTTCTTACTCGCCACTGGACAGGAAAGAAAAGACAAGAAAGAAAAGGAGGTGAGGAAGCAGTTTTTACTGCTATAAATATCAAACATACACAGAACACAGCAAAGATTTCAAAGTGCAAAAAACAACGTCCAGATTCTGACCTCCTACATTTAGATGTTGTGAAATGAGGTTAAAAAAATGCTGTTCAGAGCCTCTAAATGAAAATTGACACAGCCACAGTGTAATACACATTGTCATAGAACCACAATATGGTTCAGGTTGGAAGGGACCTTAAACACCACTCAGTCCCAACACCCTGCCATGGGCAGCGACCCCTCTCACCAAACCAGGCTGCCCAGAGCCCCATCCAACCTGGCCTTGAACACTTCCAGGGAGGGGGCATCCCCAACCTCCCTGGACAACCTGTTAAAGTGGCCTCAGCCACTTTTGAGACATTTCCTACTAAGATCTTGTCTGTGCAGAAGAATCCAGAGTCCTCTCTGCTGAGCAAAGAAGCCGCACGACAAACATTAAGTACAGCTTACCATTTATCCCTGAATAAGGGCCTTCTTGAGCCATGATCTGGAAAACTCCCCTGTCTGGAGACAGGCACCTATCAGAGAGCTGGCAGCCTTTTTCTCCCGTGACCTTACACTGTTTTACAGAAGACTTGTCTAGGAATGGGAGATTCAGAGCTCTGGCCTAGCTGAACCTGCAAGGGTTCAACTCTTAGGGCACTTTGCATGGCAGTGTGAGAGGCCCTTCTTGCTGAAGCCTTGCAGTAATCGCTTACAGACTCCCGGGATCCAGGACAAAGCCAGACAGCCAATATCCACAGCTGGAGTTCCACAGCTGGAGTTCCACAGTTCTCATCGTTTCAGTGGGCACTACCCCCCACCCAAACTGGAGACAAATCCTTGACACTCACTGCAAATACAGCTGGTGTTGCAATGCATCCTACGCTGCTGCAGCCCACTTTGAATGGTAAGTATTTGTTAGTCACCCTCACTTTTCATTCCTCTTTTAGGATATATTTTCATTAAAGATCTCTCCACAGATTTTTGTACGAGAAGCATCACCTAGAGGTGCAGTCCTCCGTGACTGCTGGGCACCTGAAAAAGCCCCTGACCTTGCAATGTGTGCGGGGCATCGCCAAACCTACAGCTGGTGTGCCACCACCGAGCCAAAGAGGCTAAGAACATCGACAGGTGCCACACTGGGTTTAGGGCTCCAGGAACCGAAAACTCCCAGCTCTGTAGAGATGAGCACTACAGCTGCATGTCTGACTGCCTCTGACTGACAGCGACACGCTGAAGGAGAGGATAGACTGTGCACATACTGTGTTCTGACGGGATGCAAATCCCAGTGGGAAATGGCAACTGCACTAAGAGGTTTCAGATCTCCTCAGTACTTTTTTAGACATGTTTACTCAGTGGCTGAAATGGAAGCAAGGTGGTCTCTAATTGCTGCTAAGAGATGTGCAAGGTCACGCTCCAAGTACAAAGAGCTGAGGAGCTGCTGTATTACACAGAATCACAGAACCATTATGGATAAGAAGGGACCTCAAAAGATCATCCAGTCCAACCCCCCTGCCACAGCAGGATCACCTAGAGCAAGTTGCACAGGAACATAATAGTGAAAATACTCTAAAGCAGCGTTTCTCTTCATGCAAAGAACATATCCTTAAAGCCTGCCATGGCACCAGCCTCACTTATGGAGAAGAAAAATGAAAATAACTAGTTAGAATGACACAGGTTACAGCAAGGCTCTTGTGGAAAGGATCAACAGTCAACGTGGCCACAGCGCAGGAAAGTCCGCTATCAGAACATCACCCCCAAGGAGCATGAGGCCACAGCCACAGAAGTGTGAGCAGGCAAGAGCACAAGCTCTGGCAAGCTGAAAACAAATTCCCTGACGAAGCATGGCACAGTGCCAGACACAAATTATTAATACACTAATTAAACATCAGCAGCAGCTTCCAGAGGCAGGAAGACTTACAGAGCCTTTTGCAGGGCTGAAAGACAAACAAGATTTATTTCAGTAGTGGTCTGAAGAGGTTTCTTAGAGCATCATTAGAAGACATTTAAATACAAGTCAATAAAATTAACGCGAACAGGATCATTAAGACCAGGTGGTCCCCCATCCGTGACTTCTACAGGAGCTTGCAGACGACGCAGTTACCGAGTGCTGTTACCACAGTCTGTCAGTGCGGAGACTGGGCACAGCCGCTGTGAAAGAAACCAAAGGGTCCCCAAAGGAACAGCTGCCTTTAGCCACACAGAAGAGATGACTCGGAACAGGCTAGCAGGTTGAAACAAAGCAGTAACAACCACAAAGGGCAGACACTGCTGCGCACTGCAGCGACGGGCTCGAGCCGCTACGCCTTGCAGAATGGAGGCTTTGCCTAAGCAAAAGGCAATTTTAGCAGCCCGCAAGCGCGTTGGCGCCAGGATCCCCCAAAAACTTCCAACAAAGCCTCACACCAACATAGAAACTCTGCTGTCAATTAAATGATTAACTAAAACACAAGGGACAACATGGGGAAACAAAAAACTGGTTTTCCCAGTGATGAGGACCAAAAGAGCCTACTGACGGAAGTCACAAGATAATCTGAGACACTTCCCACATGAAAAATGATAAGGAAATGTACTGACCGGGGTGCGCAGAGGTAGCCCGAGGTAGTCCGATCTAACACTATAGTGAAGAACCACAGAACATGAAGCGAGAGAAGCTTAGATTTAGGGCCAGATCTTCCAACCTGCTCAACACTGCAGGTACAGTACTGGCCAGTACATAATCAGTTCAAGAAAAACACTCAAGCAAACATGGATTCCTTCCAAAACCATGAGCTCAGTGCTCAGAAACTGCCTAAAACATGCAATGTTAAAGAAAACTATTCCCTTAAGATGTGGGCCCAACTCAGTGCACTTCTGGAACGCCACGGCCACAGCTGGCCAACGTGGCTCCAACAGCGTACGGAACAGCCAGGCAAGAAGGAGGAGATGGGTGCAACAGTCAGTTTGTGTGGAAGTTCATCAGCTGATTCTTTAGCTTGGGAAGCAAAGCCATGGAGATGATGACGAGATGGGGATTTGCTGATCAGAAATGGGTCAGGAACTGTCATACACACAGAGACATTATTGTCAGACAAGTTCAAACCAGTGAAGTGACATTTTTATACCCCGTAACAATTGAGTTCACTGATGCTGGTGCCACTGGTGCTTATAAAGCACAAACAAGTTACAGAAAGACCTTAACAACTCATAAAGTTGCATTGAAAGCGACGATGACCAGGGCCCAAGCAAGACGTAAGAAAACCTCAAAGCAAAGATTGCTGGGAGCCAAAACTGACCACTATGTGAATTATACTGGGCTCCAGAGACCCTCGGACTGAAAACATGTGGCAATCGTTACGTTCTTACAACGCGACTGTGTTCCTCACAAGGCCGTGATCTTATTTGCTCGACAACGTTTGACTGGTGCCCCCGTAACACGAGATGTAGATTAAGGTGCTCTGGTAAGACAATTCTTGCTTCCCCCGCAGCTTTCTAATTAAACAGGCCTTGTCTTTTTGGGTTCTACTTCTACCAAATTATGTGAAAAGCAGGTGTTTCTGAACATGAAGTGTTTACACTCACCCGTTTGTCTAGCGTTCGCTCCCTTACAAAGCCAAGCAGCTGATCATTGACTAAAGAAAGGTCTCGCTTGCCCGCAGTAATGATTGTAACGATAACATCATGTCGAATGGCTTCTTCTGGGTCGTGCGATCTAACCTTCAGATATTCTGTCATGATCAGAAATGATGAAAACTTGGCTGTTTATGTAGACAGGACATGTTCCCATTGGGTGAGAATGTTACAACAGTCAAGCGTTGGCCACACACCACAACTGCGAAATCCATTCAACATGTAACTGCCCACAAGCAACACCCACTCCAGAATTTTCTGTGCTGAATTCAAAACAAGTACATAACTGTAAATGAGAACAGCATCAAGTGAACAGCTTTTACAACATCATCTGCTTCGAGCAGTCCAGACTCAGTGGTCTGCAGTTCCACCCAGCACGGGACCCAATGGGTTTCAGAGACAACGTGCGAGACACAATCACACACGGGCTGGCTTAGCCCTTAGACTGTTCTACTACACCCCTGCGTAAGCATCTCACCAGTGAGGTCTTTTGCTAAGTCGGGATGGTTCATTAAGCAGTGGCTGGCGAATTTCACACTTTCTAATCTCACAGGGACATGGATATCGTTGAACCTGCAGGGAGAGAAGATGTTGAATGCTAACTCTTAATTAGCCTTGCAAACCAGCATAATTATCTACGTAGTAACACGTATCGACAGTGTGTCCCACTAGCTACTGGAACACTCCTGTACAGCAGAAATGTTCTGGATTTATCTCCATAATGCACCTCCTACCGATTTCCCAGTCCGAACTGAAACTGAAGGGTGAATACGCTGCAGGCAGATGAAATACTGACCCAGTGGATGGGGACTTTTGAACACAGTTCTCAAAACACTGTTGACTGTGTGTCAGCATAAACACACGCGGCATTACACAAACACAAATCACCATGGAATTTGCACCACTTGAAAACATTCGCTTCTTAAAAAATGCCGGTGTTTGTACTGGAAAGGAAATCTCTTCACTCCCAAACTGTAAACACCAAGCAAAGACTGGTGCAGTCGCAGCTACGGCTAAACAGCAGGACACCTCAGACACAGCTGGCACAGCTACCGTGTCGCTTCTGCCTGTTCTGTCAGCTTCTCTGTTCTAATGCAACCGTGTGCGATTCTCTGCTCCAAAGATTTAACAAAAGGACGTGTTCAAACACAGCTACCTCTCCTGAAAACACAAATCAGAATGCAGGGCTACACAACATTCAGAACCAAATCAAACAGTCAGAGGTCTATCCCCCATCTCCTACCGCCCGAGAAAGCACTGCCACAGGGGACGGTTCTGTGTGGCCAGATCAGAATCTTTGGAGCCAAAGAGTTTAGCCAGAAGTCGAACAACAGCCAACCGTTCTTCTCCATCGTTACTCTGAAAACCAAAGCACAACAAAGGACTCTGAATCACAGTGCAGTATCATCTCTGACACCTTTGCAGTCATTTCTGGTTTCCTGCTCCCTCTGCTTTCATTAACTAGACTTACAAGTGAGTTTGACAGTATTTCTCACAGTTCCCAGTATTCCAGATCGGATTGCGAGGTGAGGTTGAGCGCAGACATTGAAACACAAACTGCAGTCACTGAACAGACTGCTGCCCTCCGAGAAGTCCTTCTTTCGGGCACCAGAGCCCAGGCAGAGCAGTGCGAACGCACACGCTCCAAGCAGCCTCAGCACCTAGCGATCTCGTTTCTAATGCACGCTGGAAGGCTGTTTTCTGTGTGCGGAGACGCCAATAACTAAGAAGTTCTAAACAGATGTGCCGTGTGACTTCACAAACAACCCATTTCTCACTGTGTTTCCTGCCAGTGTACGCGGCACATCCATCCGACCGTGCGAGGACAACGGTATTTGAGACAAACAGCTTCTTCATTACAAACCCGCCAATCAGGATAAATTAACTACCTCCAAGGACTCCAAGGAAGTCAGCTGATTAACAGCTGAGGATGACAAACCCAAGAGAGTAGCTGAAAACGCCTCCTCCCTCCCTTTCACAGGAGACAACTCTGCAAATCGGTGCTGAAACCAACACACTTGCACTTCAGGAGGTCACCCCGACACTGCCCAGCTACTCTACAGACGTCAGGGAAAAGCCAGAGATGAAGCACAGGCATGTTTTGCACAAGATCATGTTTATGCTTCATGTGCACAGGACACACCTGAGAGCACACGGCTGGGTACAGCTTCCCCGTGCCTGTCCCTGGAAACGACATTTATCTTTAAAACAGAGCAATAAATGGAACTCGTTTAAACCCCCAGTACAACTCCAACTAAACCTACACCTCTTGACTCTTAACAGCTTTAGTATTCGTGCAAATCTACCTGGCAACCCACCTTGAGCTTGAATTCCAGCTGAGGCATGACCGACAGCAGCAAGTGAGGGTCTATGGCAAAGAGTTCTTGGATCAAGTCAAACACGTGTTCTGATAAGTCACTGACTGAAGACTTTCCCAGGACCAGGACCTGGTTAAAAAACTACAACACAACGTTATTTAGCAGACTTTCCTCTGTTAACGCGAGCAACTTTAAAGCATGATGTTAACACAGCACGAATCTTTAATCCTGCTGGATGGTACCCAACGCACAGCTTTCCGTTGCGCAAAAGCACTCTACTCTCCCAGTTAGGGCTCAGGGAAATGGCAAACAAGTAACCTGGTGCAGTTCTGCTTGCTTCTACCATGATTGACCCTCCACTACTCTCAGAAGGGGGCTGTCTGCAACTACAACTCATCGCTTCCTCCTTGGGAAGGTGGTCATGAGACGGGGTTTGGCCTCTCTGCCTTTGGCAACACCTCTGGTGCAGATGGACAGTCATCTGACACTCTTCACACAGGGATTAAAAGCAGAGAAGCTTCTTCGTCAGCATTTTATAATCTTCAACATATTATTTGGGTTTTTGATCATGAGGTGACCTACACGGCGTCATGTGGGACTCAAGGGCCTTTGCTCAGGAGAGCTTGTGGCCCTCACTGACAGACTTGAAGAAGGAGGGGGATAATATCAGGCTTGCAGTTTTATCAAAGCACAGCATGAAAAACCATGGGTTGAGGGACAGGAGTGCTAGCAAGGCACCTCAGCCTGCGCTTTGAGGCATCCAGCGGATGCTGCAGCACCACTGAAGTTTGTACGACGGCCTGCACCAGAAGCAGTGTGGTCCAGTGAGGTGATTCTGGTGAGATTCCACCTGTAGTGCTGTGCCCAGCTCTGGAGTCCTCAGCACAAGGATGCAGCGCTTGTTCATGTGGGTCCAAGAGGATGCCACAAAAATGAGCAGAGGGCTGAAACACCTCTGCTGTGAGAACAGGCTCAGAAAATCTGGCACGGGCTGAGAAAAGTGGGGTTGTTCAGCCTGGAGAAGAGAAGACTCTGGGGAAACCTTATTGTGTCCTTTCAGTACCTGGAGGGGGCTTCCTAAGAAAGATGGGGACAGGCTTTTACGCAAGGCTTGTTGTGACAGACAAAGACTGGTGGTTTTAAGCTAAAACAGGGGAGATGCAGACTGGATATACGAAAGAAAATCTTTTACATGAGCGTGGGGGATCACTGGAATAGGATGCCCAGCGCAGCAGTGGACACTTCACCTCTGAAAACACTTAAAGTCAGGCTGGACTGGGCTCTGAACAACATGATCTAGTTAAAGATGTCCCTGCGTAGGAGGGCTGGACTAGTTGACCTTTAAAGGTCCCTTCCAACCCAAACCATTCTGTGATTTATGCTATGTCCTGTGACATCTGACATACCGTGTCAGGGCTGTTAGCAGTCTGATGGGAAAGGACCACAGCAGCCTGACATACGAATGGTTAGATTTTAATGCGCTTGACACAGACTTCCCACTGGACACCGTGGGTTAACTTCATCTGAGCCACTGCGCACTTCATTGAGGGAGTGAGAAGAACAGTACTCAATCAGCTCGACGGTCACTCTGTGCACTGTCCTGCTTCCAGCTGTGACTAATTACAAAAGCTAAAGAACGTGGGGAATTGGAAAGCGGTTCTTGTTAGTGAGACCTCTTGGTACTGATTAATCTGTTATGAATTTGCCTCATTGCCTTTTTAAACTCCTCTGAGTCTTTAGGAATTCTGTTTGCTTTAGCATCAAGGAAAGGCAACAGAATGAATCAGACAGACTACACCGGTAGCTACTCTAACAGGCAGAACACAGCACAGTGTCTTTCAGAGACAGAACCACAGTAGGAGGAACCTTCGTGAAAAAAGGCTGTTCTTTCACTCTTTAGGACGAAAAAGTCCAGTTTAGGACGGAAAAAATTCTAGCAAAGAGCTGGCAGTTTGAAATGCTTCATCTTAAAGCTCGAGATAAAGGGACTGCTTGCTGGAGACACGAACAACTCCTTCCACTGCAACAGGGTTTTCTGGTGGTCATCCGCTCTCGCAGCGCAGATTTAAGCTTAATGAGAGACAGCGATGGGCCACAACGAATTTGGCCTTCGCTGCGGTGGAACACCTCACGCACGGCTGTAACAGGGAAGCTACTAACAGCCCCGTGTGAAAGCTGCACTACAACACGCGACTCTCGCAAACAGCATTTTCAATGAACGGGCACACCTAACAGATCACGACAGCGGCAAGAACACGCGCTCCTTGCAGGTAACGTGGATGAGTTAGCGTACGTACGTTGGCAATACAGGGTTCAATGGTCTGGACGGTCCTTTTCAACAGGACTTTTGCGAGATCAAACGCTTGTTTATTAAGGTTCTGAAATAAAGACAAATAATTGCAAAATTTTAAGGAGACAAACTCTTTCAGATCACTGGTCTCTCCTAATCTCAAAAGACTTCAGAAAGCTGTGCTTTACAACAAGCCAGTCGTTTCCAAAGCCATCCAAGTTCAGTTACGCTAATTTCATAACTATGCACTTGGAAAAATCTTCAGGGTAGCTGTTCACACACTTCAATCTGAGCCCAAACCATCGCTTCCTGCACACCTTCCTAAGACTTCAGAACTCAGGCAAGAACTCTTTAGCATTGCATTTGTATCTGTAGAAGGTTTTCACACTAAAATTTTGAATAATAACTAGCAGACCTCCAGACTTTAACAATTAACTGACCTCAAATGTTAACAGTGGGAAACAAACTCCCCTAACTGACTGTTTAAGCACAGTGTTGTTTCCCCTTCGCATACAGCCTGTGGCAAAGCTCAGCCTCACCTAGAGGGTACAACTGCACCGATGCTTGAGCAAGGTGCAGGGCGTAACTGCACGTCTGACAAACGTGATCCCAATCTGCACAAGATCCAATTTGCAGCATCTCACCTCTGACGTTTGGGGAGGGGAGTGGGGAGGAGGGCAGGTTAGCTCATTGCTCTGAAAGTTACAAGTGACTGCACAGAAAATACAGGTAAAGCCTAAGGACAACTGCTTCTTGGAAAGAGAGCATTTGGCAAGTTAGAACTGAGAGTGACTCCCTCATGTTCCTTTAGCTAATGAGATGACAAACCAGAAGAAAGTCCACTAGCTGACAGTAAAGAGAAACAAATGGCCAAAGGCTCAAACAACTACCACCCCTGGTCACCACAGCACTAAACCGACGTCTCATTACAGAAGACACACAGACAGGTACCTTCTCAAACTCCAAAAAAACCCCAACCCTTAAACAAACTATGTCCAGCCCAGACCATAACTGAAGTTTTGTTGGCAGGTACCTCTGTATTAAAATTAAGGACTGACGACCACATACAGCAAATGTGTTTTATTTGGAGTAGCCCCAAGGTTTTCTTGTAATGAAGCTGTGTTGAAGTTTTTTCTTCCCAGACAGGCTCTCCAGAGCTAAGAACAAAACAAAACCACCTCATCGTCCCCCAAAAAGTAAAAACCAAATCATCACCCCAAACTCAGAAAGACACACAGACTGCTGCACAAAGAATCAAGTCAGCCTAGAAAACAAATAACTGTAAATAATCAGGTATAAATAACACCAATAGCTACTGATAGGTCGAGTAACCAGTAACTAATCTGTTAGGAGAATCAGGCAACCCTGAAGGTCTGGACTGGCCCTGCTGCAGGGGATGCAGGAAAGCCCCAATTTAAATACATTTAATACAAGTTTTTAAGAAATAGCCATAGGAGTGCAAAGAAAAATGCTGACTAAATAGCTCTGGCTTTAACGCTACAAAAAGACCTCGTGTGATTCCAGGGGTGTCCTGAGCAAAGTGTGGTGACGCGCCGTTCTGCCGTGGCAAACCCAGATTTACCCGAGGAGAGCCACGCGGGCACAAACTGAGAGAACAGTGCCAAGGCAGGCCACTGTGCTGGGCATGGAGGTACCAACCCCACACTTCAGACACTGAGCTGGGCTCCGCTTCCTGTCTAGGTAGCACTTTGTTTGTCTGTCTTCTTAACCACAGCACTGTCTCACACAGGAGCAGAGTTTAAAAACACCAGTTAAAAGCAAAACCCCCAACCCCCCCACCCAAAAGAACAGAATCCAGGATCCACAACACACATCTCAGCTCCTTTACAGAGATGAACTGCCCCAAAGCCTAGCAGTCCAGCCACACCAATACTCGGTTATGTCACAGAGAAGGACCGGCTTCACCTGCTGCTACTGCACACTCCTGCAGAAGACAACCTCCTCTTTTCCAGCTGTGGTGCTTCTGATTTACAGACAGGGCAAACGCTACCATCAGTCACCATTCCCTGGGTGATCCGCTCACAACCGGAGATTGTAATTACCGCAGGCAACCTGCCAGGCAGAGCCGCCAACACAATCGTCTGGTCATGTCTTTTTTCTTTCCTTTTTAAAAACTACCCTGGTAAAGCAGTAGTTTAACTTCTGCTCTTACAGGAGATGAACAAGTTAAACCAGAGCAAAATCACACCTCAAGTTCAATCCTGAGTGCTGACTACAGCATGTTATCTCCCCAGTCACGGTGGCCAAGAGTCCATAAGGATTGGCCATCGGTCCTTTGAGAGACACTAGGTGTGCACTACAGCCCAACACTTAACGAGTTTACCTCCCTCTTCATCAGAGCACTGCTTGAGGATTTCCTCCATTAGGCCAAATCATAGAATCATAGAATCATAGAATCATTNCCAGAGCAAAATCACACCTCAAGTTCAATCCTGAGTGCTGACTACAGCATGTTATCTCCCCAGTCACGGTGGCCAAGAGTCCATAAGGATTGGCCATCGGTCCTTTGAGAGACACTAGGTGTGCACTACAGCCCAACACTTAACGAGTTTACCTCCCTCTTCATCAGAGCACTGCTTGAGGATTTCCTCCATTAGGCCAAATCATAGAATCATAGAATCATAGAATCATTACTGACTGGAAGGGACCTGAAAGATCATCTAGTCCAATCCGCCTGCAACAGCAGGATCACCTAAACCAAGTCACACAGGAACCTGTCCAGTCGGGTCTTGAACATCTCCAGAGAAGGAGACTCCACAACCCCCCTGGGCAGCCTGTTCCAGTGCTCCGTCACCCTCACTGTGAAGAAGTTTCTTCTCAGGTTGATGTGGAACCTCCTATGTTCCAGCTTACAACCATTGCCCCTTGTCCTATCACTACTTGACACCGAGAACAGCCCAGTGCCATCCTCCTGACACCCACCCCTCAAATATTTGTAGACATTAATGAGGTCACCCCTCAGTCTCCTCTTCTCCAAGCTAAAGAGACCCAGCTCCCTCAACCTCTCCTCATAAGGGAGGTGTTCCAC
>VXBP01003162.1:296014-318432 GCA_013400115.1 Rhinopomastus cyanomelas
CCATTTTTTTTTTAAAAAAAGAATACTTCGGACCTTGTCAATGAAACAAACCCAAAAACCAGAGCAACCAACACCACACAACCCTCACGAAACGTTTTCCCAGTACAGATTACACTTGCTTGAAACAATTAGATTTGTTCCAGCGCAGACTTCCTGAGCGTCTAAGTCAGCAGAATCCCTTGACGCTGAATCTAGAACAAGCAATGAGCAGCACCCAGTAATTCCCAAAGGGAGTGTTCAATCTGCTGTGGTGAGGCTGGAGCAGAAAAATAACACAGTGGTGATGGCCAAGGTGTGTGGAGAGACAAACAAGAGGCACTAAAAACCTGTTGCAATGGTAATGTTTTCCTTTGCAGACCTTGTGTGCAGGAATGAGGTTTATCAAAATCGAGTCCAGCAGCTCCTGAGTTACTCCATCTCCTTCCATGATGATAGAACTCATCAAATCCAGCATGTGCATCTGTACCTTCTGGTTGTGGCTATTACTAAGACAACAAAGAACACTATCAGCACTCACTCTTTATACCCTGGCAAGCACTAAGAATCCCATCTCTGACACTGCTCAGCTGGCCTTCCCCTACACTTTCCACATCTCAAAACCTGTTTTATGTGCTCTTCCTGTCCTCAAAAGTCTAGAGCTCTCTAAAGAAATCAAACAACATAGGAAAATACGAATGAGTCGGGACTAAGAGCCCTCTTGTAATGTGGACTAGAAAGTCTAAACCACCACCCCCCACACTGTCAGTAACCAGGACCCACCTCTTTCCCTCCTGCTCTGGAGGAATAAAGACTTGTTCTATTCAGACACAGTTACCAGCAGACTGCACAAGGATTTAGTCCCCCCTCCCCCCCAAACTGGTATTTCGACTGTTTAATGCAGTTGAAGCAATTCCACTTACTTGATAACTGAAAAAAGAGTCCTAAAAAGCTGAATAAAAATCTCATTGCAGTCTTCCAACTCAAAGCAGATGTTGTAAGATTTAACCCAAGCTAAATTCTAAAACAAAAACAGGACATTCAGGACATTACAACTTCACATCAAGTCCCACCCATCTCATCAAGTTAGTCACATCTCCTTCTACTTCAGGAAAACCATTGCACACACTACTGTAAACCCTTTGGGGAAAGAGATTCCCCAATTGTGCTCTGCACGTGGGGAGCCCTTAACACAATGGGGCCCTGCAAAATGCACACTCAGAAAGGAAAAAAATAAAGCAAAAATCGGAATGATCCAGGTTCTCTTGCAGAAAGGCAGGCTGACAGGAAGTGCTGAGACAGTAAGTCCCCACTTCTAGACTTGTTTCTTCATGCTATGACTAAGTTTTAAACTGTACTGTTTCAATGAAAGGTTTAAAAACAAGAAATGGCTCCCAAAAGCACAACTATAACCCCTCATGCTTCTGGTCCAGACTGGTTTCTCTAGTGCTTCGCGATCCAAACGCTGCTTCTCCCAGTCTGAATACGAGCAGACATGCGTGTTAATCGGCACCTGACATTGTCTGTTGGTGATGAGACACAACCTTAAGGGTGCGGCATGCAAAGACCAGTGCTTGGACTGGTAAGATGAAGGCCAAACGCTAATGAACACCAACAGTTCAACATGTCCTCAGCTGTGGGCTGTATGAACTTAGGAGCACTAGAAGCAATTCACCGGACTTTCATGAGTGAAGTGATTTACAAGATAAAAGCAATTTCCCAGGCACATCTGGAGAGAGACTTCACACTTCTTAGGCTCACAGAGCAAAGCTATGATTATTGTGTTACCTCTAACAGGTAAAAGTATCTGTTAAACTGAGGGCTCTTCGTGTCCTCCAGGCCTTTTAATTGTCTTGTAATAAACAAGAATATGTCCTGTAGAGAAACAACAAAGTGTTTACGAGCTGCCTTCAGCAGAGAACAAGCACACAGCCCCCTCAGCAGCGACACACACCCGTAACCACACATTAATGACATGAGAACTCCCAACTGTGATTCTGGGACAGCAACAGGCATCTTGCCACCAACAAGGACACTCGCTGGCTCACGTGCCTCTGCCAGTCTCTGGCCCTTAAAGACCACCATCACTCACAGCACTAAGGCAACATATCTTTAACCAAATGGGAATGGGTATAAATGCAAGCGCCACATCTTTTTCAGTCAGACTTGGTTTCTTCAGCAGGGGCGGTGGAGTTTTCTTCTCCATACCAGAACAAATGAGATAGGAAGAAAGCCCTTTCCTTATAAAGCACTCCTTACCTTAAGCTTGTCGTGGGAAGTATACGGAGCTTCAGGAGCATAAATACGAAAGATATCAGCCAAGCAACATGCTACCAGAAGGCGCACATCTTTGTTGGGATTCCTGAGGAAGAATTCAGATGCAAGGTGCAAGGCTAATGGCAGATACTGCTGCTTCTCATCCTCCGAGTCCTGGTCCATGTCCATGAAGGTTTTTACCACCATCTGAAAAACACAGGGGGTAAAAAAAATGTCTCATTTGAGCGCTTTCTGC
Source organism: Rhinopomastus cyanomelas (assembly GCA_013400115.1). Taxonomy (NCBI): domain Eukaryota; kingdom Metazoa; phylum Chordata; class Aves; order Bucerotiformes; family Rhinopomastidae; genus Rhinopomastus; species Rhinopomastus cyanomelas. The sequence continues at coordinate 298,503 of VXBP01003162.1, forward strand.
TTTTAAGACTTTGACAGCAGCTGTTTAGTGAGAGATTTCACCGAGTGGCTCAGACCAAGGCATCAGTCTTTACCTCATCTTAACCCTTTACACCTCCTCAAAGTCAAACAGATGACTTTGTTTTCTCTTACGCTGCTCCTCACTCAGACTTTTATTGACATGAAGCCTAAAAGCTTCCTCTGGATTCACCCCATTCACATTCATTCCTTGACTTCACAGGAAATCTGTGAAACCCTCCTCAGTTGTGAAATGCTTTAGGATCGTATAACCATTTAGGTTAGAAAGGACCTTCAAGATCAGCAGGTCCAACCGTTAAGCCAATTCTACCAAGCTCAGCGCTGAACCATCTCCTCAAGATTCATATCTATAAGACTTTTGAACACACCCAGGGATGGTGCCGTGACTCAATCCCCAGCCAGGGCAGCCTGTTCCAGGGCCTGACGACACTTTCAATAAAGAATGTTTTCCTGACGTCTAACCTCAACTTCCCCTGGCACAGCGTGAGGCTGTTCCGTCTTGTCTTATCCCTCCTTACCGGTGAGAAGAGATCGACCTCTCTATAACCACCTTTCAGGTCTCCCCTCAGCCTCATTTTCTGCGGCCTAAGCAGCCCCAGATGCCTCAGCTGCTCCTCACAGCTCTGGCTCTCCAGACCCTTCACCAATTGTCACGGTTTGACCTGCTGCGCTGTGGCGTTTGTGTTATTTTGTGCCTTTCTGCAGAAAACACGTTCCATTCCCTGCCCTGGCCAAAACAGTGGCGGGAAGAGCTCCCCCTGTAAAGCAGGGACTGCTTCTGCTTTGCTCTCTTGGGGACACAGCAGGCAGCAACTCTGAGCAGGTGCCCTGGCAGACCGTGCTGGTCCTACAATGTGGCAATTCCATCTGCCTGGAGAAGTCAGACTTTGATGAAGCCAGCCCTTTCCCCACCACTGTCTGTAACTGTTGAGAGAGCCCCAAGGCCCTGTAGGAGGGACTGAAGCCATGGACACCAGCTTTGCTCAAAACATGCCTGACTCTTTAGCTAGTTCCAGTAAGGAAACTTCTTGCAGTACAACTTCCTTTCTGAAATACATGAAGACCACAGAATTCCCACACATTGGAGAGCACTGCAGTTTCCTTTCTTTGCCAGAGAGCGATGTCAGATGAAGACTTCATGACTACAGACATCAGTTACCAACTATTAGATCCCCACATACCGGTCTTGGTGAGTCTACTCACATCACCGGCGTTGCGCAGCGTTTTCCTCTTTCAACCTGCACAGTCACTTCTGCTCTGTTTTAGACCTCTCCACTCACTACATCCACCTCAGTACGCAAGGAGAAGAATCTTCTGGAAAAAGAAATCCTACACCTACGCGAGGAGGAACTCCTGTCAGGCAGAGCTCCAAGTTACACGCTAATAAGTCATGGGATCCAATTTGTATTTAAAATGGAACTATTTATGTGTTTTGTGTATTTAATTTCTATATTTAAATACACTCTTGAAGTTTAGCTTCAGAATCAACTCTGCTGAGTTCAGACGCAAATCACCTTTCAGTAAACAGGGTTGCTGAAACCAGCAGCCAGCAACACTTTCACAAAGGATGCCGAAATCAAGAGTCACGGAAAAAACCTGTAAGGTCTCACAAACTTAAAAGCAAGGCATCGACAGCCCTGTATTCAAAAACATTCTGTCACACTCATCCAGAAAACCACTCACCCTCCCCATAACAGCACTTGTGAAATTTCTACTTCAGAGCTACCAGTGTAGAAGCCAGTACCTTTCTTGAGTTTATGCCCCTAAAACTACTCTAACACGTAACGCTTTAATAGAAATAGAGTATTCTGCTAATCACTAGGTTTTGTAGCTTCTAAGAGTCTCGTAGTAGTTACAGAATCCTATTCAATAAACTCTACCAGCCCAACAGCACCACTGTCTCAAGACACTGCAAACACTGCAGCAGATAACTCCTGCCTTCACTTGGAATAGCTGCAAGACGCAGCTCATCCCCTCTGTAAGATCAGACATCTCAAAACACTAACAGGGACCCCAAGGAGGACCACACATTGGGCACCCACCGGCAGAGGATTTTGCCACTGCACAAACTGTCTGCAGCTGTGACAAAGAGACAGTGCGCAAGAGAAAGCCGAGAGGCTGACAGAGGTGGCAGCAAGCCTCAGCCTAGAGAGCAAATGCCCAGGACACACAGGCCAACGCACACACTTTATCAGGAGTGCGGGGCTGGAGTGGCATCAAGCAAAGCATAGCTTGGGTTTGTCTCTCTGATTTCAAAACCGACCAAAGACTCACTCAACTTCACTTGCTCGTCCTGCGGAACCCTCAGAAGAGGGGTGCAGACCCACGTGCCAGAGATTTAGAAAGCAGCCGAGACATACAACGGTCAAAAAAAACAATGACTGGGAAAACGGAAAAACAGAGGGGAAACGATGCCTGTGAAAGGGCTGAACAGGTCTCTGGCCCATCACACTGCTTAGAAGAATCACAGAATAAAAGGACAGGCGATCGACCGGGTGACTGTCGAAATAAACCACTTGGTCCTCCGCAACTGCATGAGACATCACGTAAGCGTAAACGTCACTTCTCTTGCCTGAGAGCCCTCTAGGGCGCAGAGGTAGTCTTCAGGCCCCGAATCCTACAGAAAGGTCTGATGTCTCTCTTAATGTATTTTAAGCCACGCACGCAAGCTGAAGTTCCACTGCTTTTACTCTTCAAAAGCCAAACCGGGGTGTTCTGTGGGGTTTGGGTTTTTTGGTTTATTTTTGATTTTTCAGTCATACTGCAAATCCCCCTAGCGATCACACACGCAGGTCATCAGCAGAGCTAAACAGTTCACCAAACCACAGTGGAATGCGTCTGCGGAACGCATCTCCTACATTTGCTTTTCATCCAGTTTTCTACCTGAAACACAGAAACACAACGGCACAGGGCGTTATTCTGACCAAACTGGTGTTGGCAGAGCATCTGGTTTGCTTTAATCGGAAATCGAAACACTGCGCAGCGCATCTTCGTAGTGAGACAGGAAGACTTCAGCAGTGCACTTCGGTTCGTGGATGGTGGAAGTTGGCAACAGCCTTCAACAGCTGCAGGAGTTCACTGAACTCGCCCTAAAAGTGCTGCTGAGACTAAGACTCACAATCAGGAAACGAATCCCTAGTGCCGAAACTCAGGCACTAAGATTAATCCATTTAGCATCCTACAGGGCGTGATCCGGTAGTCGACTGTGATTTTTGTGAGAAATCAGCACAGGAGGAGACAGGCTGCTGCAAGAGTACCTCACACTGAGGGAAACGCTTCACCTTTTACATTAGATGGCCCCAAAACACAGACACACGCAGGGATTAGTTGCAGAAATCCGATCCAGACACTCCGAGTAAATAACCACAACCTGGACGCTGCCCAAACACCCAGCCAAGCAGAAACACCAGAAGGTGGTGTTCCCAGATGCTACTACGGATCATTTCCCCACCAGCGCCGAGTGCTGCCCCGTACCAAGGACAAACAGAAGTACTCAAAGGAAACACCCAGCAAAGGAAACAAAGTTGGAGCAAAACGCTTCCTGCTGCGCGCTTGAAACCGCTGCCCCGCTCAGTCTGGCCTTTGGCCAGAACTCTGCTCACCCACAGTTACCCTGATGGTGGTAAAACCATGGAGTAACATGCACAGGGCAAACTGCACACGGGGGGACAGTGTTACAGTATTTGTTTGGAACTGGCTTAGGAGCGGCTTTCGGATGTCAAAAGGAGGATTTCAGAGAACAGCTGACTCTTTTGAGAGTCAGCTACTTAGAGGCCAAGTGGTAAGGATGGAAGTTTTCCATCACTGAATATACTCCTCCAGCTTTGCATCCTGTATGTTTGTAACTCCTCTTGAACAAGAAACCAGTAACCAGCTCAGCAATCTCACTGCAGCTCAGGAAAAGCGCTCCTTTCAGTGCACCAGCTTTGAGTGCACTCTGGCCCGAATTAGGACAGCACAGAGTGTTTATATGAGACTAACATTAGCCTCCATCCATTCTGCCTTTGCAGCTATCATTGTCTAGCAACAATAGACCCAAGTTTGTATCTCTCAGTCAGACCTCTGAACATTAGATCCAATGGTCATCAACGGTATCAGTTACTAATTTCTTTTCATGTATCATCAAATATTTGAACAGAAACCCAGAGATCTTGAACAAAAACCCACCCGAGATCTCTAGAACTGATGTACAGACCAGAGGACTGCACCGCAGAGCTCCCAATACACTACTGACTGGGGAATATGCGCCAAGATGCACGTATGAAACAGCTCTGGAGAACAAGCCCTACAGATCATTGGATTCAGTGCTCCTAAAGGCCTTTTCCAACCTGAACCATCCTATGACTCTACAGCACATCAACATATTCATTTTGGAAGCACTATTCTGACGCTTTCTGAACTGAAAATAACACATCAAGGTTTACTTTGAAACTACTACAGAATTACCCCACTCAGTAACACAGGATGAAACCAGATTATTTCAAAGTGAGGACTCATATAACCAAAATTACCGCTGCAATTCCATCCAGCAGCTTCTGGAAGCGTGCCTGCGCAACTATTTTCCAAGCACAAACTAATTACTACTCAAAAAATGGAGGAAATTCAGTTCTAAGGTTGGCTGAGGGCTGGTAACCACAGACCTGCAATCCACACACCACTACAGAAGCGCAAGCTCCACGTACACAGTGTCTCTTCAAAGACTGAACCAAATTATGTTCAAGTACTTTGCAACTGCAGCCAGATTTGTTGCCTACCTGGGAACTCCTAACACCACACAAACAACGCAGAAGGGTTTTCGTTGTCTCCGAAGACCTTCATGCGCATCACTCGTCGTCTGTCCCTGCCATAAGCCCTGTGGAGTGTTAGCAATGCTGGCTTTGGGATGACACACAAACACATTGCGACTGCCGCATTTTATCAGTTCATGTTTGAGAGAGGAGGAAGCTATTTATGGAGCCTATCTGCTGGACAGTGCAACTTCTGAAGGCGTGAGTATCTGGAAATAAGAGATTCCTTTCTGTATCTGAGCGTGTCCACACACACTCCCCCCCCACTCTACAGACGGAAGTGGTCACCTGCCATCCCCTAAGCAAGCTCAAGATTTTCTTTACAGAATAATCAGCTGCAAAAGGTGTTAGGGAAGGGGAAAAATAGGAACGAGAGCTGGCATGAAGTCTGTTTGCAAGAACTGGCCCGTACCACCGACTTCAGCTCCAGTCACAGCACAAGGCTCAGTAGTTTGGACTGCAGAACAGGGAAACACGCATCTAAACGCTGAAGACCGCATCTCACAAGCGTTATACTGCACAGAACCGTAAGCGGTCAGGCTCAGAGAGGCCTGAAAAACAGTGACGCCTCAAACTCTTTCTTTCACGCAAATGGGAAAGACAGTCGGGGGGCAAAAAAGAGGCAACCAAACATTCCTAGAGGAATAACCAGATCAGAGTACCTCTCACAAAGGACTACCACATCAATTCTGAACTGCAGTATAAAAATCAATCCATTTGAAAGTAATCATCTATTGGGATGAGTGGCCAGTCAGGTAAAACACTGGAAAATCCACTGTAGATTCCACAATACTCATGTTAGCTCAAAACCACCACCATCAGCACAATCCACACACTGGAACAGAAACACAGCACTGGGTTCGTTTGTTTCTAAACAGAGAACATTCTCCTCTGCATTTCAGTTTCCTCTTCAGACGTGCCAGGGGCAGCACATCACCCACGGCACTTACATTCACAGCTCTGCACACAGTGCATTTTGTACACAGACACTGCCTCACCGCACTGGGGGCAGGTGGGAGGTGTCTGCGTAACTTCTTGGGGTGCAGATTACACTGTGAGTCAAGCCCAACGTGTCGTGCCTGTCCCACCTTACTCCAGCACGCACGCAACTGATGAGTGACCCAACTGGAAAAACCCTTTGTCTACACAGGGTATTTTTCAGACAGACCTGCTTTCTGGACCAGCTCACTACATGGCTGTAGAAATGCACAGAGGAGAGTAGGAACACTGCAGCCCAACCTCAGGGTGCAGCTGAATGGATCTTTCAGCTGATTTAATTGGTCAAACTGGACAAGCACAATCTCCACACTCAGCTGTCATTGCAAGTAACAGCTCTGTCACCCAAGCATCGTCATACGGCTCGTGCTAACAAGGAGGGGGTAACAAGGTGACTGCCAAGTCCCACAGATCCAAATGCAAACTAACCTCTACAATAGCGGGATCACTTCCACAGTCCAACATCGTGCAGGCCAGACACACCTGGGCTACTGTGTGAAACAGGAGGGCCCACAAAGCTCACTGGCTGAGAGCACTGACTCTGGTCTTTGTGCATCCACCACCTTCGACTGAAGGCAATCCTCCAGCTCCACCATTTCCAATGTAGTGCACTACTGTCCCCTGCCCTGCCTACAGTCACTGCGTGCTTCTGTTTCTTACCTCTCCCCCTCTCGCTCTTTGCAAAACGGATTTGTTTCTATGACTCAGAGCAGTGCTGACTCAAACACAGCAAACAAATCTGAACTATTCTTCTTCCTGAACAGCAATGGCAGCAGCAAAGACACGTACCTGTTCCCTTCAGTAGCAGCATCAACTCCAATTACTTCAGGGAGTTGGAGACAGCAGTGTGGGAATGACGTACCTCCCAAACACAACTCTGGTTGGCGTGCCGTGCAGGGGACTTCCTTCTTTCTAGTTTTAGAAAAACTAACTCACTTTCGACCAAGTCAAAACATCTCAAGTCACTAAGCTGACTTGCAACAGTCTGCACAAGTACCCCATCACTACTCACCCCTCCCACCTTCTCACCTTCTTGATGAAGTTATTTTGCCCATGCTTTTGTTTTTGAGCAGAATCACAGAAGTTTGAGAAACATGTAAAGCAGTGGGAAAACTCCCAACAAATCCTCTAAAAATGCCAGCAACTAGTATTTTCCTTATCTTTAAGTTTTAAACTCAATTTTATGGTTGGGTGATGTCAGGCTGTCAACCAAAGTACAGACAGCTGTTAAATCAGATAATGCACAGAAACTTCAATTCATCACAGCCCACACTCAGACAAAGTCAGAGCCACTCTGAAGGGTCTCAAGAAGGTGTGAATCGGGGCACAGCTACATAGCACAGCCAGGAGCCAGAGCCAGCGTAAGAGAGTCTGTGAAGATGTCTCTCAAAGCAGCTTCACTGCCAGATGACATGCAGCAGGTAACTCCATCCTCCCCCACAGATCTGCACATGGGTATCAGGAACCAATGTGAACACCAGCAATGGAGCTGCAGCTCAGGCCGAGTTTGCTTCAGTCTACGTAGGAGATCAAACCCGGCTCGGACCGCTCCAGCTTGCATCAAGAACAACAGGCAAAGGTGTCATAGTGAAACAACACTAAATGGCAAACTCTCCACTCTGAAAGCTGACTGAAATTTTTTAACCTTTAAAGGGAAACAAAGGCTAAGACTGAAAAGGCTTGATTGCTGATTACAGCCACCCCTGCTTTCCTAGCTGAGGTTTACAAACACAACCTTTACCTTGGCTCTCACTCTCAGTTCAGAGATCTTTTCTAACAGCTTTTCTGCTGACCTAATTCCAGAAGCACCAATGCACACGTGTGCTGCGAAGACACTTGTTTAGTACTTGGTTAGGGTTTCCTAAAGCAAAATGCTCATCATTGTACAGCAGTCTGGACTACCAGCTCCAACTGGAACAATGCTCAAATCTCATTTCCAGACTTCCCACTCTGCCTGAGGCTGCGTAGTTGGGCCTGCTTTATATTCTGCATACATCTTCTAAGGAAAACATGGCACTAACAGCTCTCAAATGCAACTCCTAGACCTGCATTTGCTGACTTCACAGAAGCAAAACCAGTATGTGCCTTCTTGCCACTGCAACTTCACTGGTGCCAGCACAAGGGGAATCTTCAGAGAAGAGAGAGAAGGTTTACAAGTTTTTCAGTATAGTGTAAATACACCAACTGTATTTACAATGTATGAGGGAACAAAGTATTTAAATACACAGGTATTTTCGGCAAAAAGCTGTTCTGATGCACGAGTGTTAACTGCAGTGATTCAGTGCTGAGAGAGAAACACCCGCCAGAACTCCAAGACAGAGAGTGCCCTTCTCCACCTACACCCAGAAGCCAAGTTCAGTTCCTACCATGAAAAGCCAAGCACTGAGTTTATTTCACTTTTCTCACTGCGAAAGCTTAACCATTTACCTTCTCCTCACTTACTCTACACTACACCATGCCACTGGTTCATGAGCATAGAGTTTGTAAAGACAAATTCTATCATTTCTGACTGACATCCATCCTGAAGCCCAAGGAGGGCACAGCCATCAGTGAGAGATCAGCGGCAAGGTACCAGGAAAAGAATCATGTTTATATTCCTCAAAATTCAACTTCACGCATTTACCTCCTAAATTATGATATGGTTTGGACAAATGGCAGTAATGAGTTTATCATGGAGGACCATCACTGCACTCTGGATAATTAAGTACAAGCAGTAACAGAAGAGTGCAGACAAATCGTGCAATGGTATTAAAATAGCTCGTTTTACCCTATTTTGACTATTGAGCCGAAGGTAGGGCAAAAATTTCAAGGGGAAATATGCAGCAGCATTTTCCTTTCACTGACGTGGTAAAACAAGTCAACCAGTCTGTTGGCTTACTTCAAGGAATGATTCATTTCAACAAACTTGAACTAACAACCACCTAACCCTATGGCCTTGTCATAAGGGTCAGACTGCAAACTTTTTTCATGTTAGGTTGAACTGCTGAAGTTCAACTCTGCTTTCACTGCTCGTATTTTGCCTCCGAATCTGCACTGTGATTGGGATTCCAACCCAGCAGCCAGAATAAACAGGAACACACCCCCCACCCCCCCCCNAGAACTCTGCTACCCTGTGAGATTTTTAGCTACTTCTGACTGCCTTGGTCGGCGGGTTTTTGCTCAATCTACCCTTTCTGTAACAGCACATCACACCAGACATTTCATCACAATGATTAAGAAGTGCAGACTATCATTTGCTGTTGTTAAAAGCCACCACTTTCCGTTAAAACACTAGTGGTAATTTTCAAACACAGTGCCCAATCATCTACCACTATGGGGGACAAGAGTGTTAGGAAGTTTATGTGCTTTATTTGAGGTGTTTCAGCTCGTTTACAGCTGCTACATGAAAGCAGGTTCATCATAAATTGCAAACTTAACCATGGCTGGTTTTGAGAGGCTGTTTCTCAGGCCTTTAAGTCAGACGTAAGCAGCACTGTAAAGTCAGTCTTTCAGTAGAGTCTCACCAGATGCAGTGACTTTAAAAGAGTTTACAGCTTGGTAAATTACACAGGATTTTTTAAAAAATACTGCTAATCCACAGATCTTTAGCCGCTCTGTAACGGTGAATCCATTTATTTCCACAGAAAGACTACAGTCTTTCTGTAGAAGAAAGGGATTTCCTCTTAAGGACTGCAAGCAAGTGCTAAGGCTACTAAACATCAACATGACTAGCTTTTTAAGCACCTCTGCTTTTCAAGCACTGTAGACAGGAATGAGGGGGGTATGGGAAGACTACAGAAACACTAGATTTGTCCAAAATCCTTTGAGAGGAACTTCCCAGTGAGGGTGACAGAACACTGGAACGGGCTGCCCAGGGGGATTGTGGAATCTCCCGCTCTGGAGACGTTTAAAACCCACGTGGGTACGTTCCTGTACAACTTGGTCTAGGGGATCCTGCTCTGGCAGGGGGATTGGACTAGATGGTCTTTCAAGGTCCCTTCCAATCCCTGATGTTCTGTGATACTGTGAAAGTGTTCTTTCTCCTCCTTCACCACCACCCTCTGTACCAGTTTAAAATATATTTGCAAATAGAACAGTCACATCTCTTTAACACTCACGCATCTTCCTAGTAAAAAACCTTCTCTGCTTCGATACTTCAGGAAGTTCTGGTAAATCTGGACACAGCAACTGTTTCTATCAAAGGTTATTAAAATTCAACATTAAAATGGTAATATAAACCCTGAAATTGCTAATGACTGCCAAGGAGTACTTCAGCAAAAGGGGGCAGGCTGTATTCACACAAGGACAGAGCACCACTAAGATGAGGTGATGTAACTGAACAACTAGAAATAAACCCTAACTCACTACTACGACATTACAATGGTCAGTCTTCAGGGTAAATACGAGAGGGTATTTTTTCCCCCCACTGTGGCTGCAAAACCGACCCTAACACTGCAGATCTGACATCTCCATCAGATAAGGAGGTATTTTTTGTCTCACATCAACAAAACATCTGTTTAGGATAGCCCATACAGAGATGCCACCAAGTTTTCAATATTCACTTCTAAGCAGGAACATACTTTGTACTGGTTGTATCTTTGTTTACCTTTCAGAGCACTTCATCACCCTTAAGACTTCTCTGCAAGAGCCACATTCTGCTGACAGCACAGCAGCAGGAGTACAGTTCACTAGTTTCCTGCAGCTGGCTTTGAGTGACACTGATAGTCACCGCGTGCCGTATTTCAGGTAAAAATGATGACCAAGATACTGCTGTCCGGAAAAAATCACATATGAAGAGCGTTTAACGCAAACCAGAACCTAGGCAAGGTTTGGCTTCTTTACCTAACAAAACAGCTCTAATCTATTCCGGGAACACACGACCCACTGATGTCATATGTTGTTTTTCTTTCTGGTAGCAAAAGAGGCACAAAGACACTAGGCAGACAAAAGTGTATTAACTGATCCAAGTAGATGAGGATGAAAAGTGACCTGAAACCAAGTCTGACTGAACTTCCCACCAGTCACCTGCATATTGCTGTCTACAAACCAAGGGACCCTTCTTTCACTCCACAGCGCTGTTGCAAGATTAACCCTCAGTTTGAATCTCTGAGCACAGCTAAGGCTCATGCTGTTGTACAAATTTACACATGGTGACATTCCAAATATGTGAACACACACCATACCCTTCGTTACACCATGAAAACACATCCCCACAGCACACTCCCCTATACAACTTCTTTACACATCAGTTCAGCTCTACTCTGCTGCAACCTTCCAGGATGTACTTTGCTTTCAACAAACTTCCAAGAAGTATTTTGCTTTCAAGAATGATTTGAGTTCCCTTGCCAGGGAATGCTTTTTCCTCAGGAGAGGTGGCCAGACCCAGACATTCTTCCTTCACTGTCATTCAGTGTTTTGTACGACTCCTGTTAATCTCTTTTGTCACGTAAACAATCCTGTACTTCTCAAACCTTTGTTCAGTCTCTCCAATCCTACTGTTAACAAGGTATTTGGGGATTATGTACCTTTTTTCTCATCCTTAACAAACAACCCAGAACTCAAGCAAATAAAAGACACCAAAAACCTGAAGCCATCATTGTGGTTCGGTTCACAGAAAGGACTGGCTCTGGAATTAACCAGGGCTGTCTGGCAGAGGAGCTCACTGCTCACAGGTCAACTTTCGTTCCTGTTTGCTGAAGCTGGAAGGCTATAGGAGATTACCTCAGACAAGGGATATGTGACAGCGTGCTCTACAACAGGTAAGATCAAGACTCGCACACCAGCGTGCCTCTGACAAAACCTCTATACGCCGCCTGTTAATCAGTCTATCACAGGTTCTCACAGAAGATGTTTGCCACTTTCTGTGCTCTTAAGCAAAGAGGATGAGGCCTGGTTCAAGGCTGTCCTAGGAAATCAAAACCGTAAGTGAAATCAAAGGAACCTGTGGTCTGAACATGTAAAGCACCACAGAATGCAGTCACTTCAGCAGTCCCATTTCTGAACTGCCACATCAGCCACAGGAAGCCAGCTGTCTCTATAATCACAGAACCATTAGGGTCAGGTCTAACTGTTAAGCCAACGTCACTGTGCCCCCAAACCATGTTTTCAAGCCCCAGATCTACACGTTGACTGAGCACCTCCAGGGATGGTGACCCCACCACCTCACCACACAGCCTGTTCCAGTACCTGACCACTGTTTCAGTGAAGAAATTTTTTCCTAACATCCAATCTAAACTCCCCTGCCGGCACAACTTAAGGGCATTTACTCTTGTTCTATTGATGGTGACTTGGAGACCTCCACCTCTCTATACCCTCTTGTCAGGTAACTGTACAGAGCAATAAGGTCTCCCCTCAGCCTCCTTTTCCCCAGAACAAGCTATCCCAGTTCCCTCAGCTGCTCATCAGACCTGTCCTCCAGGACCTTTACCAGCTTCCTAGCTCTTCTGGTACCTGCTCCAGCACCTCGATGTTCTGTATTGAGATGCCCAAAACTGAACAGAGCATTTCAGGTGAGGCCTCACCAGTGCCAAGTACAGGGGAACGGTCACCTCTCTAGCCCTGCTGGCCACATTGCTGCTGATGCAGGCCATGGTGCTAGTGGCTTTCCTGGCCACCTGGGCACACGGCTAGCTCCTGTTCAGCTGCTGTGAGCCAGCACCCCCAGGTCCTTTGCCTTGGAGCAGTTCTCTAGCCCCTCTTCCCTAAACCTGTAGCATAACATGGGATTCTTGTGACTAGACTGTAGGACCCAGCACTTGTTAAACTTCATGCAACTGACCTCAGCCCATCAACCCAGTCTGTCCAGGTCCCTCTGCACAGTTTTCCTACTGCAGCCACTCGGTTTGCTGTCATCTGCAAACTTGCTGAGGGTGCACTCAAGCCCCTCATCCAGATCGTCAGTGAAGATGTTAAACAAGACTGGTCCCAGTACTGAGCCTTGGGGAACAGCTTGTGACCAGCCGCCAACTCAATTTCCCTCCATCCAACACCATTCTCTGGGCTCTGCCACGCAGCCAGTTTTTACCCAGCTGAGAGTAAACTTGTCTAAGCCATGAGCCACCAGCTTCTCTGGGAGACTGAAAGCTTTGCTAAAATCTAGGTAAACAACATCCACAGCCTTCCCCTCATCCACCAGATGAATCCCCACTTTTAGACAGCTCAACTCCATCTGACCCCAGCAGGCCCTGTGCCCTATACACACCTCCCTGGCACCAGTCTCTGTGCCGTGGGGAGCTCTCCCATTCCTTTCAGTGTTCCTCCCTGCCACTGAAGGGACTGAGGAAAACACCTGTGCTCCTGATCCCGTAAGGAATTGCCCCAGAGCCCTGAAGTCCCTTTTGACTGATTTTGTGCTTCTCCTCTCAACCTCACTGCTTCCAGCTTGTGTGACCAATAGCAGGCAATAATCAGAGGGCTGTATTAGATCAGGGAGGCTCCTTTTTATGTCTCTAGATCGGGCCCGGGAGGCAGCAGAGCTCCCTGTGGGATGGGTCAGGTCAGGTCAGCGTATTGGGCTCTGTGTCCTCCTCAGAAGGAAATCACCTACAACAACCCTTCTCTTTTCCTTGGTAGTGGCAGTGGTAATGCTGGTGCCGACTGCCTTATCCTGGGTAGCTCCTTGTGTTTGGGTTGGTTTTTATCCCTTTCAGTAGCAGCTTAGCTCCCCCATCTTCTAAATGACAATTAACCTCATGTCCTCACCATACGGAAAAGCATTAGCACAGAAATAAAACCAACAATCCGTCGAGGTCTTAAGGACCTCTGAACTACTCTGTCCATTCTGGTGATCAGTCATCACAAATCGTCACTCCTCATCCAGCAACCCTCCCCCCCACCCTTTCAGATTGGTGCTTATTTTCTTTCACAATATATTTCTCTTGTTGTTGCCAGGGCACCATTACAGCAATACTGTACACGTGAAATTGTCACTAACTATTGATGAGCTAGTACCAAACAGTCAGACACAAAATCATCATCAGTCAATCTGAAATTCAGTAACATCTGGGTGTGGGTCTAGTTCTTGGAGGACTGATAAAACTGGGACATTTACACAGCAAACAGCTAACATTCCATTAGAAAAAAGAAACCAGAACAAGATTTCTTCTCCTCTAACTTGTGGCCATTCCTAGTTAATGAAAACCTTGATTGTTAGGAGAGTCAGACTAATTAAAAAGATTAAACTATGAACAAAATTGAATTGGAAACTTGGCTTTAGGCTTGTGTGGCCAGCAATAGCTTCAGAACACTGTAAACTGCAGCCAAACACGATTAATGGCAGTTACTGTCAGAATAATGACCGGTGGATCGTTCCTGCAACCTGGCTGTACGACCCCCCACAAAACTACTCACCATTTTTGAATACAACTATGTCAGTACATGCCAGTCAGATTTCTAAGCAATGACAACACCTGTGCAGCCTACGTCGTGCCAGCAAGCAGTATTTATTAACTATTACAGCCCAACACACCTATTACATACGCACGTGCACGTGACTTTTCCCCGCGACTGTGGCTAACCGCAGTGCGCAGCACAACAGGAAACAGCTTCCCTTCTCACAGGTGATTCTCCAACTTGTATCTTCCACTCTGCTCACAAGAAGGACCCAAGCACAGTCAGGTCAGGCCATGCAATGACAGTGTCTCAGAGGGTGGCTGTTAACTCTGGCAGAAATAGCAGAGTGGGTCCAGACCAGTACCTCCAGCCCACTCCCAAACACTGAGCAGCAAACCAGAAACCTTTCTTGATTCTACCTTCATGTAAAAGAAACCTAAAAAGCCAGTTGTGCACAGTACCACCAGCCCTTTCTAGTGATATTGGATAACCTTCCAAAGATACAGACCAAAGACGCCCAACTGCAAAGAGGCCAACTTCCAACCAGAGCAAAACGCAGAAAGACAATGGGAAGGAGAGGGAGCACTAGTTTCACTCCAGCACAGACACACATCAGACAACTAAGAACCGCCAAGGGACAAGGTAAGGAAGACTTGACGGCACACTGGGAGGATAACTTTTACAGATACCAAGTGCTAGGCCCTGGGGCAGGGGAGCAGAGGAAGGAGACGGCAGAGGGTGGAAGGAGGTGCTGGGGTGTTCATGAATGAAAGAAATGTTCATAAGGGGAAGGGTAACAAAACTATTCGACTGAGAAACAAAATAAAACTCACTCCCACCCACCTCCGCTGCCCAAACCAGGGAAACCCAGCTCTGATAAAGAACAACATCACTCTCAATAAATTCTAACCCATAAATCTCAACTTCACACAAACAGGTCTTCACAGTGACTTAAACCTTTGACAGAAACCTCTGTGCTGAAATTAACTGATCAAACATTTTCCTTTGGAGTGTTTCAGAAACTTCCCGGTGGAAGGGTTTTTTTACTTTTATTTAGCAGCCGATCAAATGTTCTGTTTACAGATGTTATGAATTACTGTTGATATCTACAGACTAAAACAAATCCATCTCAAAACACTGCACTACCAACGTGGAGTTTTTCCTACAGACTTGCCATACACATCTCCAAGCTGCAGGGCTGTGTGGGGTGTTTCTTTCACCTAAAAAATTCTCGCAGGAGAGCAAGTTTTACAGAAACAAGGCACAAGTCCTCGCCTTTGTCTCCAACAATAACATTTGCAAACTTCCACGTTGACGTAAGACTCTGAAGCGCCTTCAACAATCAATGGCAGGACTGCCAGAGAAAGAAGTTGGTCTTTGAAAATGACTCTGTCTAAAAATCAATGTGGTTTGGGGTGTTTTATCCTCCTAAGTTCTGACCCTGATCTGCTCTCCCGTGCATTCTGGCATGCAGCAGAACTGAACGCTACCAGAGCGGGTTCAGGCTGGGACAAGCAGCAGAGAGCAGAGCCACCTCTGGCCTCGCCTGCAAAGGCTGTGTAAGTTAGTCTCTGCATCTTGGATTGACTGTGCTATTTTCAGCACGTCTGACCATTAATCACACCCCTACTAACCTTATTCATAGCAATTACGTGATTTTATATCAATCACACCAAAATACCACCTTGTGATCAAAGAAAGCTGCACACTGCGATCAGCAGCACAGCATCTAAGCTACCTAAGCATGGAGTTTGACAGGGCAGTAAGTCAACTCTGGAGGAAAGAAAAAGCAAGTCTTAGAGAATCTTTTCAGCAAGGCAGGTGATGAGTTTTTACAACTTCTTTTACCCTTCAACTACCTTACAGGATGAAATAAGTTATTGCTAGCACAAGTGCTCTCAGATTGCACTTGGCTGCTGGCTCAATTTTGGAACTGACGGAGGATGACTGGGTGCCTTGGCATTGCCTGTCCTTTTTTCACTTCTGTCACTCAGTAGAAAAGTTACCCACTGTCCCCGCAAGCCTCATTGTAACTTGACAACCATCTGACTTACATCCGCAAACCTGGTTGGACTATAACTTGGACAGATGCACTGCGCACTGCAAAGATGAACATTAGCCTTACAAAAACCCAAACTAAAAACCTTCTGTAGTCAGAAGTACGGCAAGCCTCGTTTAGTTAACGGCATCAGTTAAACAGACCCTTGTCCCAGCCACACCAGTTGAAGTCACTTGTACAAGAGCTGCAATTACACGTCACACGCTGCCCCAGTCTGTAGAAGGCACTAACACTCCACTGTGATCTAACTCACCAGGAAGCATCTTTGGCTCCATTCAGCACCTGAACTGGTTGCTGTCTTACTCATCACACACACACAATCCAGAGCTTTCCCTCTCTAACCCACTCAGAAGGTACATGTTGATTTTGCAATTCCTCATACTTCCATTTTCAGGACAGTGCTAGCATTACGATACAGACACATCCAAACCCTGTAGAAGGATCCAGACCACACTCCAACACCTACAGCCCCCAGCAGAAGGAGGGAAAGGATAGAACAACATTCTTTTACAAAGTCCTTGGCACAAAAACTGTTGCTCAAGCTCTCTGGGACAGGTGCCCAGAATGTCTCAAGTTCCAGTAATAAGAAAGGCCTTCATTATGAGTAGAGGTCTGGACACAAGAATACTGATATCAGAAAAGGTGCTAATAAGGACACAAATTTGTAACAAATTAAGTTGACCACAACTTCAACAAGCCACAAGCATCAGAATTTGCAGGCACTGACCCAGTGCCTGGCAGCCAAACGCAGAGCATCGTCAGATCACACCGGGCCAAGAAGGTGGCAAAACCCTACAGCTTCAAGACTGCTTCGTGCCCAAGTGTGTACATTCTGCTAACGCTGGCTGGATCACTAACTCACACTTACAGCTGTGATACATTATCCTTGAACCAAACAAACCTTCCCAAGCATTTCCATCTCAAGCACTGCATTGCCAATATTACTCCACGTGCCACAACAGATTTGTTTTTGATAAATCTACAGTTGATGTGAAGGGACACAGATTTCACAAATATAGATCATGTGGGTCTATACAGAACCACAAAGAAAACAAAACACTTGTGAGTTTAGGTCTGAAGTGCACATACAGCCCTTCCAAGTTTCCTGATGCTGCCATAAAACCAGTATTTGACCAAAACATTTCTCCAGCTAAGCAGGACCAACAGGATATCACTGCTCTTCTCAGTACTGCCAGGTCTGCTACAAAGCATTTATTCCTATTTCAGGTTTTTAAGATAGTCTCCAGCCTTGAGGTCATCTGAGCTCCTTAACAGTAGTTCATTAAAAAAGTAAAATAAAATCTCCTCTTAGCTTTACAATTACATCCAACACACAGAACACACGTGAGTCCAGCAATCCACACACGCACGACCTGGAAAGTCTACTATCGCTGTCATGTAGGAGTGGTGTGGTTCCATCGCTGCAAGTTCTGGGACAAAACACAACACCCATTCTGATGAGCACTCCAGAACTGCGCTGCTCCCCACTCCACACAGACTTGGAGTTAAGGCCTCTGTCTAAACAATGACCACTCCAGGATCGTTTCCTACAACTGACAATATTTCTCCGGAGCTCTGAAAAACCTGTCCGTTCAATCATTTTCTCACGTGTCAATGAACAACAGGGTTCCTTTTCAAAGTGACAACTGGTCTGTGTTGCCTCACTTCTACAGGCACTGACAAGCCACGATGTCATTTCCAGTTTCCAGTCTTTGTGGGGTCACTCATGAAGGGAAACAGTCAAACACCAAAATATTTCCAGTCTCTAAGAAGTTGTTACCACATTTCCACCCCGGGCACAGGACCAAATCCCAGGTTATGACAGCTTTCTGGTCCAAAGACCGTGGTGCTAACGAACGACCTGCACCAATATTTGATCAATGCTCAGCGTGACTCTCTACTTTCAACACAGAGTTCAGAAACAACACTATTATATTGTGACACATTTTGTGTTTCTGGTGAAAAACTAGACCAAAAAATAAAAACCAGAGATCAGCCTCACAGTCCCCCAGGATGTCGTCAAGCCAACAGACAAGATGCTTTGGTAGCTGTCCCCTTTGCTCATGAAAATCTAGCCAATTGCCAAGCACATTTATACTGAACAAGAACAAAACTACACCTGTTGTACCAAAACACAAAACAAGGTTCTGCATTTGAAACCATCTCAGAATCCCACCCACAAACTCCAGAAATCCATCTCTGTTGTGTGTAAACAGCTATATCTGTCAGTCAAAAGCATCCTCAACTAGATCTACTTGTTTTCCCCATTCAAGTCCGCTCGCTTCAAGTGCTGGAACCCACAAAAACCTTCACAGAATCATGGAATCATTTGGGTTAAGAAAGACGTTTAGGATCACTGAGTCCAACCCTAACCCTAACTGTACCCACATCACCACTACACCATGTCCCCGAGCTCCATATCTGCACAACTCCTAAAACACATCCCAGGATGGTGATTCAACCACCTCATCGGGCAGCTTATTCCAGCACCTGATGAACCCTTTCAATAAACAAAGCTCTAACCTAAACTTCCCCTGGCGCAAGCTGATATAATTTCCTCTTGTCCTACCACCTCTTGCCTACCAGCAGACATTTTCAGTCACAAACCATGAGTAGATCTGGACCTCTCCCCAGAGCCATGGGTACACTTCTCATACAAATCCACAACCAAACGTTCCAGCTGTGACTCGGAGAGAAAGTGCGAGAGCACAGACACCAATTACGGAACGGACAGTGCCTCTTTTTCCTCTTTTTAAGAGGAAGCAAGGCAGAGGTGTTCCCATAAGTGTCTGAGGCAAGACAGAGCCGTTTCAACTACAGCAAGGAAACTCTGGAATTCTCCTTCCCAGCGATGAAATGTTGACCTTAAGAAACAAAGGCTGCAGGGACAGGCGTGGCGGTCCGGGGTTACTCACCTTTAACCGTTTAACCACCTCATCGTTGGTGATTTTGTCCGTAATCTCCTTCACCCCGGGAGGATAGTAGATGATTTTACCGTCGGCAGCGGGTTTCGGCTGGGCGGCCGGGAAGTCCATCCTGGTGCTGCTGGGTACAAACTTTCCTTCCGCGCGGTCCTCTACCGGCCTCTATCGGCCAGAAAACAAAAGTTCAGCGGAACGGGAACGACTTTCTAACCCCCTTTTTCCATTTCTCACCCTCAATTCGCAGAAGGCCCCGGGCATCACCCCGCGGGCTCGGCCCCGCGCCGCCGCCCCCGCCGCCCCGGCCCGGCCCGAGCAGCGCTGGGCCGAGGCTCCGCTCTCCACTGCCCGCAGCTCCGGCCCCTCCGTTCCCCTGCGTCGCCTCCTTTCACCGCGGGGCTGCTGCAGCCCGGCGCCGACAGTTCGGAGCGGCGACGCTTCTACAATGAAATTTCGGCCCCCCATCGAAGGATGCCCTGCGGCCGGGGGCTCCTCACGGCCCGACGAGGGGACGATCCCCAGCCCCGGGGTGGAAGGAACCTCGGGGCCAGCGCGGCGGCCCCGGAGCCGGGAGACGAGGCCTAAGCAGTTAGGCCTCAAAACTATCAGGAGGCAGAGAAACCAGCGGGAGCGGGGGCAGGGAGGGAAAGGGAGGGGAGGGGAGGGAAGGAGGCAGCGGCGGGCGCAAACAAAACCCCCCCGCCCGGCGCCGAGCCCCCCAGCCACCTCCCTCGCGGCGCCGGGACTCCCCTCGCGGGGGGACCAGGCCACTCTCCACTTTCTGTTTGTTCCCCTAACTTCATGCCCCCGCGGCCCCTCCTCCCCTCCGCCCCGCACCCG
>VXBP01003162.1:318602-400317 GCA_013400115.1 Rhinopomastus cyanomelas
GGCGGCGGCGGGCTGCACCAGGCCGTGTTGGGCTGTGCCGAGTTGCGGCCGCCGCGGCGCAGCCTCCCGCTTGGCGCAGCCTCCCGCTTGGCGCCAACAGTTCCGGAGCGGCCGGGCCGGGGTCCGGGCCTGCGGCAGCGGTCGGCTCTGAGGGCGAGGCCTGAGTGGCGCGGCGGTTGGGCGGCGGGCGCGGGGAGGCGTGTTCGTGCTTCTCACGCGGCCTGGCTGCTCAGGGCTGCGCGGCCTCGCCGGGCCGGGCCCTGGGGCGAGCGGGGACCGTGGCGAGGCCTGGCCAGCGGGGTAAATGAGGGGGAAGCGAGTGTGGGATGAGGCGGGGCAGCAGCAGCCTTTCTTGAGGCAGAGTAGCGCCTACGCGTCAGCCTCCGCGCTTTTCTTGCTGGTTTACTGGCAGATTAAATTCTCAAACGTTAGTTTAGTTACTAGTCTTCAGGAGGAGCCTCACTGTGCAAACCGGGGAGCACTCGCCAGCCAGCTCGGGGAGTCTTTCTGTAGGAAACGTCTTCGTAATTTAGTATTCCTTGCTGCTACCGAGAGACTAGAAAGGTCAGTAGCGAAGTGGGCTGTGTCCATCCTGAATCTGCATTCAGCCCCTCGCATGAGTGCTGATGGCTGTAAAGTTGTTTTCTCCAGTTTTGAGGACCCATGGATTCACAACAGACAGGTTACCACAAGTGGGACACATGATTGACTTCTAACAAGGTTGTGCTGATTCAATGAAGACAACACAAAGTGCTTAATCTTTCCTAGTCCAAAATTTCCTAATCCAAACTTCGTGGCCATTCACTTTTGCCTTAGCCTGAAATGCTCAGGCTGCCTACCAGCTCTTTATTGGTGGTCAGTGCAATAATTCTGTCGAGACTATCGTAACGAGTTTGTATTTTTGTCTTTACGTTTGCTGCCTTGGGTACTCAGCTTCCCAAATCACTATGCTAATACAAAGAAATAGTTTTGGGAAGACTTGAATACATTTTAAAACAATAATTCAGAAAAAAAATGAAGTAACTAATATATAGATATGTGGAAATAATATATGAGCTGTCTTTAGTTAGAAAAAGAGGGTAAGTCATTAATTTTATGCAAGAAATATATGACTTTGCCAAGTTAACCCAGCCATAAAGCAGCAGTCAGGCAGGCTTCTTTCTGGGCAGAACGAAGTGTTACTGATGTTGTATTCTATGATTTTCACCACAGTCTCAGAACTTCCTGGGCTTTACTGTTTGTTTTCAAGTGCTGTTTTCCTGTCACTGGAAAGCAGTGTGTCAGGTAGACCATGCAGCCCAGAATGCGGTAACGTTTTCTTGTCGTCT
The DNA here is from genome assembly GCA_013400115.1 of Rhinopomastus cyanomelas. Classification (NCBI taxonomy): domain Eukaryota; kingdom Metazoa; phylum Chordata; class Aves; order Bucerotiformes; family Rhinopomastidae; genus Rhinopomastus; species Rhinopomastus cyanomelas. Next base: position 319,931 of record VXBP01003162.1, read on the forward strand.
TGCGGTTCCAAGTTTTCACAAACTGGCACCATCTTCATTTACAAATTTGCTTAGAATGGGTCATGAAATAGCAGTGACAATGGAACAGTAAAGGGCTGCACTCCCACGACTTGACTTTGGTCTGGGTTAAGGACCTGCACAGTGCTGAGCCTCTGGTATGTGCTTCTAAACTCTTGCAATGTAAGCCGTAGGTGGGCTGAAGCTGATGTGTGGTTAGATGTGCCTGTTCAAATATTTCACTTCCAAGTGCCAGGCAAAATTAGCTCATTTGATTAAAATCATATTTCAGTGTGAGCAAGTTGGTTGTGAAGCTGTGCGCTGAAGTACTTACTCCTAGTTGTAAACCAGAACCTATCTTCTTGCAGACTTAGATAAATAGTGGAGTTGGCAGTTGGTGTGGAGTAGTGTCTGAAGGTTTTTAAGTCTCAGGATTTCATGGTGGGCAGTGTAGCACTCCTGGAATGCACCTAGATGTCTGCTTTTACACTTCATGGTTTATTCATCAGTGTGACCACTGACCACCCCTCCACATCAGGGCTGTTTGAGTCCTTAACCATTAAGTGGAAGACGAAGACTGTCCTTTCCTGGTGTAATTTGCTGACTGGCTAGGTTCTGGTATCAACACAACTGCTAGCATAACCTCAGTCCCCAGCACACGAGGACTGAGTGCTCTTGGGATAGCAGTTCGTTTAGACCCTGTTAGATACATGATGTTTTGAGTGAGTCATAGACAAGTCAGCAGTAGCAAAGTGGTTAAGAGGTTAAGTAGGTGTGAATTCTGTCATCATAGGATACTTGGGGAATGGTCCATTTTTTCTGGGGACAGAAGCAGCAGGGTTCTTGCTGCAGCAGTTGGAATTCCGAGGGTTCAGACAAAGCCTGCCAGTTAAGGGCTGCAGAATGAGCTTGAGTGTATGCATGGCATTTTCAGAATGTGCAGCGCTAATGCTGCAGATAGTCTGACCTGTGCTGCTCTTAATCTGGATAGTCCTGAGATCTGCTGGCAGATATGATTACAACTGCTAGCATCTTGGTTTGTTGCCTTGGCTTGTTTGACCTTCACCCTTCTAATTTCAGTGAGCAACAGATCGGACTTGGACTCTGCTTCTTGTGCAGCTGCAGCCAGGTTCACATGATCCCTAGGGTTCAATATATGGCTCTGTCCCATAGTAAGACCCAGCTTTTTAAAGTCTTGGCCCAGATTTGATTGAGTCCCTACCAGGACAAATTTATGTTGCAATTTCTTTACTTTCATTATTTTTATTGGAAAGTGTTTCCTTCAATGTATTTGGGTTTTATTTGTCTATCAGTACACCTTAGTCTACTATTGCAAGTGCAATTTATAAGCAGACTGAAATAAAGGTCCCTGAACGCTCCTGTGGGGTGTTACCCCTGCCAGGAGGGGTTAGAGCAAAGTACCAAGGAAAGAAGCTGATTTTTTACTGGTAGGACAAGTAACAGCACAGACCTTTCAGAGCAGAACAGCTTTCAGGTGAAACAGAAGAGAATCCAGAGTGCATCAAGTGCAGAAAGTCCTTTCATTCACATTGATTAAATTAAGCGGTGTGCAAGTTTCCAGGAACAGGTTAGTGGCTGTCCTCTGGTCTTTGTTGTTAGTGCAGTGAGCATGGATGGTAATGATGATCAAGAACTACCAGACACATCAGCGTGTAATGAGCTGTCAGTCACCTGGGCAGACAAATAAATCCTGTCTGGTGGGATAGGAGAGTACTTGTCTTCCTAATAATAGCTGTGCTCTTGAAAGCTGCTACTTTGCAGAACCTTCACTGCTAATTTTGTTAAGTCACAATCAGAGCATGAGTCGGGAGGAAAAAAACTTGATAACTTGTTGTTGGCTCTAGCCCTTGGACGTTTTTTCATATGTAACAGGTTGCTTTCTGGCAGTTCCTTCCTAATTGCGGAATCACAGAACAGTAGGAACTGGTAGAGACCTCAAAAGATCATCTAGTCCAGCCCCCATGGCAGAGCAGGCTCTCCTAATCTTGAATGCTTCTTTACCCCTTATGGAAGCTTGTTTATTTCTTTCAGCGCTACTCCTTTTTTCGCTGTAACTGCTTGTCCCATGTTTTGCACAGAAGCTGGCCACCTTCGCTTTCTTGCCTTGGTGTTGGTTCTCGATTCCAGTCGTGTTCTTTATTGGTTCTCTCACACAGGCAGTTGTGTGCAGGTTCTGCAGTTAAAATTACGAAAGTGCTACCAGAAGGCATCCCCTTCCAGGGGTGCTTGCAGTGAGGCTACTCTCATCTAAGAATAGGGCAAGGAGTGTTCAGTTGTGAAAACAGGAACTTGCAAGGGTTACCTGTGATCTGCAAGTCCGTAGAAGGGTGGAGGAAGACAGTATGTAGTGTTTCATGAAGACAATCAGCTGGAGCTGCAAGAGGCTTTCTTGGAAGAAAAGGCTTTGGTTTCACAAGTCACTGACTTTTCATGGACTATCTTGAGTTCTGAATAAAGGGGGACCAAATAACTCTTGAAACTCTTCCCTAGCTGTAATCTGTCTAAATTAAAGCCCTGTACTGTGCTGTCTGAAAATGTCCTTATACTGAGTTGTAGTTGGAGACAGAACAGTTACACTTGGCACTGGGCTTGGTGGCATCAGGGCATATTCAGGAGCGACAAGGATTGTCTGTTAGCATATTTCAGCAGTTGTGAGGATGGGTTTTCTTGCAGATACACCTGTGCTTTACAAAGGTTGACAGAACAATCGCACCTTTGTCCTTCACTTCCAAGAGAAGTAACCTCAATTCATCAGTGCCTGCATATTGGTGTTTCCACAGGAGATTTGTTTAGAAGCTTCCTTGATCCATTGTTTGTGGAGCATTCAGAAGCTGAAGATGCAGCAGCCTACTGTACACCTCCTCTCTAACTGCCCTCTCTTACCATGACTTGTCACCGATCACAGTCTGTAATGACATTCTCGAGGTTACTTCCGCCTCTGCTCCTGATGTGTCTGCAGCGAGCGCATCCTGCACCTTTTCATTGCTGACAGCCAGGTCTGCTTTCCTCCCATAGTATTTTCAGTAGGAACATTAATCATCTTTTCTGCCCGGGAGATGTGCAAGGGTCTTCGCTTCACTTGCACCACGTCTCAAAATCTTCAATCTTCTTCCTGTCACTGTCAATAATTTCTCAGAATTCGTAAGTTGCAGCAAAACATTAAGCATTTCCACAGTCCGACGCTGCTGCTTTTTGAGTTGAAATTGGGTTTTTCCAGGGGTTTGCTGCTAGGAAAGAGCTGATGATTCAGCCAGTGTATTAATTGCTTGAGGGGATGATCATTAAAACACTACAGCACTGCACCATTTGGGAACTGAATATGGAGGCTGGCATTTGGAGTTCTCTGTAGAGAAACTTGCATTTGAATTTGAAAAATAAAATCACTGTTTTGGATTTTGCAGCTCTGCTGACCAGCCTTATACTTCTGCTGTGTGCAAGCAGGTAGGGAGGGCATCAACCTGCACATCAGAGGAGCTTTTACCATCCATTTTCGGTGTGATTAGGCTTGATGCTGCCCACATGCATCCTGTTAGGGTCATATCTTTGCTGCAAGGACCGTAACAGTAAGTTTTCTCCCGCAGCTCTATATTAAAAAAGACTTAAATGAAAGAAGTCCTGACAAGTCTGTCAGATTTGGAGTGTAGTAAGAGAACAGAAGAGTGTTACTTCAGGGGGAGAAAAGCTTCAGCAGTAAACCCCCTATGGAAGCAGCTTCATACAGCAAGTAAGCAGTACCACTAGAAGAAGTACACAAAGGTTGGTACAATCTATGAATAAAAAACACCAAGGCCTCTATAGTTTCCTGATAAGACAGTGATATTCAGTCTGTGTTACCAAACACTTACTGTGGTGCTTGCCTCTGCTGTTATCTAAAAGGTTTGTCCCTTGGAACACAAACAAAGGATGAACAGGACAGGTGTGAAGAGGAGCAAAGATGAGTACATGTGGTAGAGAGTCTGCAAGTGGCCAAGCACCAGGGAGTTTTATGTGAGCAAGCAAAACTGCCTGGATGGTGAGATAAACTTGCAGTTTCTTTTGGTAAGGGTCTTCTAGGGGGTCCAGACACCACCTTGTGATGAAGTAAGAGTCTTCCTCAGGTTGAACTTTTGCACCCCTTCGCTCTGCGCATGCTCTGTTGTTTCCTGTCTCCAGTCCAAACGGTATGGCTGGTCCCTGCCAGGATTTTAGCAATCAGTTTCTTCTTTGACAGGGTGCACCTAGCCTCCCATCTTTCTACACAATGCTAGTTGCTAAGCTTTATGATTTCCAGCAATAATAGGTAGTTACTATATAATCCTAAGTTAGTGCTCACTCCATCACCTGCCATCCACTAAGAGGTGAACCTAACAGTGTGATGCCCCCAGGTAAATGAAACAAACTTAGATTATGGAAGTGTTTAAACATCATCCAAATAGGTGGTGACTTCAATGTGCCTCTGATCACTGCAGAATTTGAAACGTAGGTATATAACCAGCAACAATTAGGAAGGACCTAAAACAGTTTCCTTTAGGAGTCTGATACCAGAGTCACAGAATGGCACTGCTGAGGAAAATAATTGCCAACATGTGTGGATGAGGGGGGAATGGCAGTTTGTTCCTCTGCGGATTATTTAACCTTTCACTCTCTACTCCTCATTGCTGTGCAGTGTGTACTGTTTGGTTTTGGTGCATGGAAGTTGGGCAGGTTCATAAACACAGATGTAAATATACAACTCTGGGTTTGAGGTGCACCTTGTCCTTTCCTGACCATAACCAATGCAAAGAAGAAGAAATCATAGCTCAGAAATGGAAGAATCACATAGAAAATAGAAACTATTCACTTTTCAGTGTTCTTTCAAGTCAGTGTGCTCATTAGTTCAGGGTTTGGGGGATGTAAACACTGAAAAAAGTGATGGAAAGAGTTCAGTACTTGATCATCTGTTTAAAGAAACTTTAAACATGCTGGTTTTCATGCTGGTCATCTCAACTGTTCTGTGTGTTGGTTTCTTGGGGTGTTTTTAAACAAGTTGTCTGTAAGAGCTGGGCTCAGCTTCGGAAGACACTACCTCTCCTCCGTCCTGGACTGTATGCCTGGGCTGAATGTTGCAGACACCAATCAGTGCGCCATGAGCGAGAGCAGGGTGGAGCAGAGCTTGTCTAAAGATTGCACTCCCTCATTCTTTGAACTTGGAATTGGCATGAATTTGGTAAGTCTGAACTTAACTCCTTTTCACCTGCTCCACAAAGAAATTGGGAACTGTAGACTGCCTTGTTAGAAGGAATGACTGTGGTCCTTAGCTGCCTGTGCTTTCTAAATTTGAGTTCCTTTTGTTGCTGCTGTTACTCAGTGAGAAAGAATGTGGTGCCATTTCCAGGGACAGAGGGTGTGAAATGCTAAAAAGAAGTACCAGGTAGGACAACAGATAGTAAAAAAGGGTCAGTATTTACAGGAGAGCAAAAGGAGATCCCCATTTAGCGGGGACCAAATAGCTGTAGGGTGCATTTCCTAACTGAAAACTATGATGAGGTTCTGTCAAGTGACAAAGAATTAGATGAGGCGCTGAAGAGAGGATTTCCTGTAAGAGAAAAATCCACATGGCTGTTCTTAAATGCTGCCACTCCTGGGGGTCCCTTCCTCCATCGGTCTGACTTCTCTCTCCAGTATAAGACGTGCAGCTTACAAGTTACTCAAGTTTAGAAACTAGTTAGTGAAATTTAATAAACGACCAAGGGTTTAGACCATAAGAAGTGTCCTAATTAATTTGTATGAGCAGTTGGAGTAATTTGCAAACGTCTACAGCAGAAGTCAAGAGTTGCTGTAGGCAGCCAGCTTTTGTGTAACAACCTTGAGGGACTGAGATGGACATTAAGCAGGTATCTGCAAGGTATTTGTGTATCATAGAGTTTTGAAGCGACTGAGTTGTATCACAAAGTGTTCTAAACTATGTAGGTCTGGGTAGGATCTGTGTCTGGAAATAATCTGTGAAACTCTTTAAGATGTAGGTCTGGCCTACATCTGTTTGTTTTTCCTTTCTGCCGTTTAAACTGATCAGGATCAGGTTTGAATGTCCACAGAATCTGACACATCAGATTGATAAGAACAGAAGAGCAGAGAACATCCAGCTCAGGAATCAGATTCACCACCGATCAAAACTGAAATACGAGTTTATTCCAGATTCAGAGAAGGTCCTTGTAGCAGCAAAGGTGCTGTCAGCTCTGTCTCACTTTGCCTGTAGAGAAGAACCAGTTAAGTATAATCCTTTATGCCTTGGATTACGGCATGTATTCTGATCATCTTTTTGCATCCTCTTCCCAAAAGCCCGAGCATCCTCACAGTTTGTGTATCCCTGTGCTGTTTAGTACCCCAGCCAGAAGCACATTTTATCTCTCTTCTTCAGTGTATCTAGAGTATCTCGATAAACTCTTAAGTACTTGACATGAAGGCTCGTGCTGTGCTGCTTTACAATGGTTTAAACCAGAATTTGGAACATTAGATCTACTAACATGCAGTAGCAGCCTTATAAACTTGGACAGTTTAGTGACTGGCAGGTCAGTCCAAGTACTGGTACTTCTCAGTTTATTAGTGGTGATGATGGAGGCAGCATTAACCTGCTCACCTAAAAAGGTGATCCTCTTTAAACCAGCAGGATTTTTGCTGTTGTCTTCAGTCGGGCAAAATCACCCCATGATCTAGGTTTTTGCTGCTTCTCAGTAGGACTTTTTCCTGTTCAAAATAATGCTGAAATGGAACCCTGTGTAAAAGGAATGCAGGCAGTAATTGAACGTAGGTGTAGGGAAGATGTTCTCTTTGGAATGAGAAAGTGCCAGTGTAACTTCACTGACAGTACTGCAGTGATACCAGCCTGTTTCTGCAGGTAGCTACATGGAACACGAGATCAGTGTAATTGGTATAGAAACCAGATGTGGAGTTGTTTCCTTGTGGAAGTAGAACAGTTCACTGTATCACTTGCATCAGGAGGGGGTGGAGAAGAAACAGTTGCTTGACTTATTCTGCAAGACTTACACATTTATTGCTGTAAAGCTTTTACCCTTTTTGTGGGAGTTGGATTCTGGTCGAGGAGTAGTTACCTTTGTCAGAAGACAGACTCCAAACTCGTGGACACAGTAATGTTAATTGGACACAGACAGTCCTAAAAGCTAAGCTAAACTTCTGAAATCAGCATCGAGGGAAATCCAGTTTAAACAGTAAATAGGAAAAGCTAATGCTTTTAATTTCATCAAATGGTAAAGGAAACCCAAAGCTGGCAATAGGTAACAGAATGTGGAGGGTTGCTTAGTGAGGGGAAAGGTTCTAGCGCAAAGGAACTGAATCTGAATCAACTACTATGAAAATGATTTCTGCAGAAACCATAGAATCCTTAGGGACTGGAAGGGACCTCGAAAGATCATCTAGTCCAATCCTTCTGCCACAGCAGGATCACCTAGATCAAGTCATAGAGTCAGTCAGGGTTAGAAGGGACCACAGGATCAAACCAGCAAAGGCTTCTTTTATCTCTCCTTTCTGAAGGATGATAAAAACACTGTAGTCTGGGGCTTTGATTGCAAACTGTCCACAGCAAAATTCTGAGTAATTATAACAAGGGTACCTTCATTTCCAGGAGGAAGAACTTATTTCAGCTTTACTGCAGGCAGGGCAGGCCTGAATGTTTAACTTGACCCAATTTCTCAGGCGCTTTCCTACAGTGTTTGTTATCGTAGAGTCAACGCAGCACTGAAAGAAAGTCTTTAGAACTGACAGAGTTACACCTGTCCCTCTTGCAGATGGGAATGTTTAGCAAAACAAATGTTTAGCTGCAAATTGTTTTTGCAAATAGAAATCTAATCTTTATAGACCTTCAAAGAAGAAAGGATAGCACAATTTACTGAGTAGACTTGGGCTGTATCTAATCAGAAACAGTGAAAGGGACTGACATTTCCTTGGCTTTGTGGTCCGACCCCATTAGGAAGACTATTTGAATACAGAGTTACAGGCAAGAAGGTAGTGTGATTTACTTTGAGAGGGCAGCACAGGAGAAAGTGAGATGGAAAATCTGTTGAAGCATTCAGTGAAGAGAGATGAAATGCGGAGCCAAACAGCACAGATTACATGGTGCCTGTTCCAGTCACTCCAAGTGAACGCAAGCCAACTTGGAAGTAAGGAGACACAAAGACACAGACAAATGTAGACCCAAAGTAATAGCAGATAATGGCTGACTGTTCTCTTCTGTTTGAGAACCTTGTGTATTGTGTGGAAATTCAAAACAAAAGGACAATCATCCTTGAAAGATGCAGTGGTTGTAGTTTTCTGTGAGTGATCTAAATACCAAACCCCTCCTGTTTAGAGTGTGATCTGTAGTAGTGGGAGAGGTGCCAGTACCCAAATTAGTCTGTCATCTTGTGGTGTCAGATACTGTACCATGCATAGCTGGCAAACAGCACCGTTTGGTGCAGAAGCACGTGTCATGCAGGCAGCAGCACCCCACCACAGTGCAGTTTAATGGGAGTGACTAGAGCTACTAAAAACCTCCCTCTTCCCCTTTATTTTGGCAGCCTCCACAACATGAAGACACAGATCAGATAGTCAGGCTGGAATTTACATGACCCGTTTTTCTTGAGGTGCCAGTGTGACACCCTGAAAGAAAAATGATCTTGTTTCTGATGCTTGTCCAGGCACTGAAGGTACAAAACAGTTTCTGGTGCACGTGTGAAACCACCCCTTGACACCACACAGGTAGACACAAGTTCTCATCACAGTTCTTCATCCATATTTTTTGGACAGGTACAGCAGCTAATTGAATAATGACTGATTTCACTTACGTGAGTCGTGGCAAGAGTCAGCTTTTTCTTGAGGCTCACCAGCACATCCTGTGGATTGGTATGTGATTTGTGAATAAACACGGTGGGTTACAGCTTAGAAACGTGTTTGTCCATTGTTTGCATACTAACAGGCACTGAACTGGGAAAGGGACAAGCAAACCATCAGTGCCTACCTCGATCTGATTCTTAAAACATTAAATTCTTTGAATACTAATTTCAGAATTTCTAATGCCACTTTTTATTGTGAAGTACCCCTGCAGTCCTACCACAAGTCAAGTGTTTGCTCTTGTGTTAACTGTGCTCCCAATAGGCAGCCTTTTGTGACTGTGGCCCCTACAAGCTCTAAGGAAATTACTGTCAGCTCCCTTCTAAAGAGGACGGTTGTGAATTCCCCAGGCATCATGATTTCACCTTAAAACTACTGCTTTTGCGCTCAGTTCTGCTTTCAAACACGTTGACCCGGGTGGCAGAGGCAGCAAGACAGCAGCAGTTGACCGAGACCAGGCTCTGGCCAAGACTTCTTGGAAACAAGTAAGATTAGGTGCTAAGTAGCAGTGCTGCAGTGCTTTTCAGAAGGCCACTTCTCCTTTCCCTCTTTAAAGGGCAAACGAGATGCAGGAATGCCATCTTTTCCTTGAATGGGATGACTCACAATCTGAGGGACCTTTGGGCTGGGAGGCAACCTGACCACCCTCTGGGGAAAATGCTTTTCCCACAAGGGCTTCAGTTCGCTAGGTGTTGGCAGTTGGATGCCTCTGGCCAAAGGCCTCCTGAGGTATTGTACCCTGATGGGAGGCAGCTGACTAGAGGGCAGGGAGATATCCCAAGGCAACGGGGCATAGTGGAGATGCACCTTCTGGGAATGAACAAGCAGGAGGAAGTGGAGATCTGGCCACTTATCTTGCTCAGGCAGGCAAGCAGGCAGAGTTCAAAAGGATGCCCATGGCTATGTAAATAAATCCTGTTCTTAGACAGCATTAACAAACTTAATCACTACTTCTCCAACTATGCTGCTTGCTGGTTGACCATAACGTTTCCCAGACCAACAGCAGAAGTTTCCCAGTAGAACCTCATGGGTTGGTCTGGATTTTTAATTAATTTTTCTGAAAGCTTTGTCCCCTGTATTGATAATTGTGAAACTCCTGTTCCAGTAGCCAGTTCCCTTCGTGGCGGCTCCAAAGCAGCTCTCCCTCAACATCGTTAAACCTGTTTCTCTTCCCTTTCATGTTTCCATGTTCCATAGCATATCCGTTGCTTGCTGTAGATAACGAAACCCTCTCCTCGTGTCAGGTGTTCCCTTTGCTCTCACGTGGCTCGTAGCCTCCACTGACAGTGCTGATGTCCATCAGGTGCCAGCAGGCTCTCCTCAGCTTCCTTAAGCCTTCCTCTCTCCTCACTGCGCTGATGAGCCTCCTGTCCTGTCGCGACGTTAACAGGTGGCTCAGCCACACGGGGCAGCTCTCCAGAAGCTGAACAGCCGCCGCTGCTATTAGAGATCGGAAACCTGTCGCTGCTCAGGGCTTCGCACGGGTCGGCTGGGCCGTCCTCACCCGTGTCCCGGAATCCGCCGCACGCAGGAGCGCGCTGCCCTCCCACGCCGACTCCGCACGGACCGGGCACAGCTACTCCGCTCGAAGATGCCGCTCAGGACACCCGAGGCCGGAGCAGCCGCGGCCCCCGAAGCCGCCCCTCGCTAGGCGCCAGCCCCGACGGGCCGACAGCGGGCCGGGGCGGCGCTGCGTGAGGGGCGGAGCGCAGCCTCCCGCCGGGCTGCCCTTCCCGGCCCGGACGGGGAGCGGCACTGTGTCCCCGCGGCGCTCGCTCCGCCTGCCGCTGCCCGCTGCTGCCGCGCCGCTCCCCTCGCCCTGCGTGCGCGGCCGGCGGATCCACGGGCCCGGCCGCGGGAGGTAAAGCCGTGGGGTCGGGCGCGGAGCGGCACCGCCGGGGAGAAGCCTCGCCGTGCCCCTGCTCCCGATAGAGCGCGGAGCCGCGCGGATCGCGGCCGGAGGGCGGGGGGAGGCGGTCGGCGGCGGTTGTGGAAGCTCTCCGTGCCGGGGCCGGGTCCCGGTCGTGGCGTGGCGGGACTGTGGGGCCCGTGCTCTGCTTTCCCCGGGGAGAGGAGCTGCGGGAGGCAGCGCGCCCGGCCGACGGCCAGGGCCAGGCCCCGGCCCGCGGAGCTCCTGTAACAGCTCCCGCGCGGGGCAGGGGCCGGGTGTCGCTGGCGGCCGGAGGGTGCTGAGACCACTGGGCCGAGGCCGCCGTTCGGGCCTGCTCCGCTCCCCTTGCCCATGGGCCTCCATGTGAGGACCCCGTGCCCGCCCTGGCTCTGCCTCGGCTCGGAGGCGGCCGAGGAGCCCGGTTTTGTGCCCAGAAGCGCTGTGCCTGGCACCGGGAAGGCTGTGGGCCCGGCCTGCCGGCACCCGTCCCCCGTGGAGCGGCTCCTGCCGCTGGGGAAGGGTCGGCGGAAACGGTGCTGGGCGGCTGTGAGGTCCCAAAGCAGTTCGCAAAGAGCAGAGCCCCGCCTGGTAAATGGAGCCCGTGCGAAGCGAAGTAGAAAGCGTTTCAGTGCGTTGCGGGCTGCCCGTGTGAGGCGGTCGTGTCCTGCGTGCAGTGGCTGTGGAGCGGACCGAGCTCTGGAGGGTCAGCGGGGCCCCGGAGGAGCCTGCCTTCAGGAGAGAGGAATAGGAATGGTTTTCTTAACTGTGGTTCTAGATGACTGACAACCGTTTGACACTTGGGAGACGCTTAGGATGGTGGTGCACAGTGCCTGGACAAGCCGTAGGGTGCAGCTCGGCTCCTCAGTAGGGCCTCGCAGAGAAACAGGTGAGGATGATTCACACAGCACTCAGACATTTCACCTCCGAGAGCAGTGCAGATGGTTCAGGAAAAGCAAAAGTACCTTAGGTAGTTCGGATTGCTCTTCCTCCCGGGCACTAGAATAAACTTTTGGAATACCATGCCGTGGGATGTGGTTGGAGAGGTGAAACTTGAGTTGCATGAAGCTTTGGAGTGTGTTGTGAGAGTTGGAGCCCTGATGCATTGGAGTACAGTGCCCACGACCAGGGTAGGGCTCGCTTGTGTGCATTTGCAGCACACTGGAGCTGCGGTCGTTTCTGTGCCTCTCAGTTACGGGAGGAGCTTGTGAAGAAAACAGCATCAGAGCACATTTTCAAAATCTCTTAATTTCTTCTTTAGAAGGTCACTACTGGTGCGGGATTTGGTGTTTTTAAATCTATGTTTTATCTATGCCTTTGTTTGTTAGGTTTTTTGATGGTCTTGACACTAAAAATGAAACTGGCTCCCTCGATTGCATGGACATCGGTGTATTTTGGGTGGGGAAGGCGCTGGTGCGGTGGGAAGCAGAGTTCTTGGTGTTGCAGGCGGTACCTGATGAAAACGCCAGCCCAGGCCAGGTGCTGTGTGTGCAGCCGTTTCCCTTTATGGTGTAGCTGAGCTGTTAGCTGTGACCCAGACAATTTTTAAAAAAACAGTTATTTCATCTTGGGTTAGTGTAGAAATAGTGTCCTAGGGACTTGGAGGAGTTGTAGTTGTGAGGTGGCCTCTTGCCTTTCACATCCCACCATGTGCCGACCTGTAGTGTGTACTGGGCAGCTGACTTAACTGGTCTGTTTCGTATTAGAGATAAAAGTTGGTGAATTATGAGTCTCTTTGGTTTAGGAAGTTGCTGCCTTTGCTTTCCTTGGAGGTTCTGCCGGTGTGAAAACTTGTATTTCATGTAAAATGCCTATGCCAAACCTCTGTTTCAGGCTGTTTGAACGGCTGTGGCTGGCGTTTCCCAGTGTCACACAAGGTGAACTTGTACAAACTGCTTTGTGAGAGTAAATGGCTGGCTGAAGTCTCTACCAAGGAAGTAACAGTCGTTTGGGGGCTGTCAGCATTGTTGTTGTTGTGTTCCTCAGGTCAGGATGAGGCCGTCCATCTACGGCTGACACTGAGCTCAAAGCAGCTTCTATCTTTTGGGGGTGACAAATGGATATGATTGCTGCGATGGGGTTGGGTGATACAGCACCTCGTATGTGGCTTTATTCTGTTCTCTAGATCTGAGGACCCCGGCCCACAGGCCGGATACAGCCCCCCACGGTCTCCGGGGGTTGGGGTGGGGAAACAGAACAGCCGCAGATGACTTCCTGCCGGCGGTGGGGCGGTGGCATCAGCGAGGTGGGCAGCTCCCCCTGTCTCTCCCTCCCTCCCTCCCTTCAGCTCCCAGACAGGACAAGCCAGGCAGCACAAAGCAGCCACTTGCGACACTTCCTACAACTAGCAGTGACAAACATGGACCCTAACATTGACCATCTCATTAGCCAAAAGCAGGCACATAGTCCACATTGAAATATTGTTTGTTTTTGTTGGTTACAACTGTTCTTCATTTTAAATATTGCATTCCTTTTCCTGTTTTTTGTGCGCTACTGCAAACAAAACGTGTGCAGCGTGCATAGGAATTCATTAATGTTTTTCCAAACTATAGCCCGGCCCCTGACAGTGTCTGAGGGACAGTGAACCGGACCCCTGCTCTAGATGATGTTTAGGCTGCTTCCATTAACAAGGGGTTCTCATTCCTACCCGGCGTCTCTTGTGTGACTGACTACTAACTTTGTTGGGAAGTTGAGGAGTGCTTCTTGTGCTACTGCAGTATGTGGGCTGTCAGTAAAGCACAGCTTTTCACCGACCTGAGGCCTTGGCTTCCTGATGTGGCCACTGCTGTGCCGAGGCCACTGGTTAATAGATACCTCCCTGGTGAAAAGTCTGGCTTGTATTCCAGCAGATCTTGTGTTTCCTGTTCTTGCAGGAAACCTGAGTGTGTCTTGTTCCTCTCTAGAACCCAGGCTGAAGTGAAAATGTGTCTTGTGCCTCAGCTTTCTCCCACGGCGGAACAAACCTTCGTTTTGAGGCTCAGAACTGAAGAGTGTGAGGCTGTTTTGGGAGCAGGAGGGAGGTGGCAGCTGGGGATCGCCCTTCACGCAGGAACAGATTGTGCTGGGGAAAGTTGCCCAGACAGTGCTGCCCTTCACCTGCTCTGTGTATCATGCACCAAGGGGAGGTGTGGAGCCCAGAAGACCAGGGCCAACACCTGGTCGTGATGCAGAAGCCTGGCTCAGTGTCTACACAGCGTCTGAAAATTTACACGTTAAATGGTTAAATAACCGGGTGTGTATGTGCTCGGCCTGGTTTGCTGCTGGCTGTGGGCAGTACTGGAGGGATGCTGAAGGCTCCCAGACTCTCTCTTGCTTTTGCTGCGGGGCAGGCTTGTTGAGAGGAATCTGCTGAAAGACCTGCCTTTTGTCTTTCTGGTTTCTGCAGAGGGGGTTTGTTGTTGTCCAAGGAGAAAAGCCTCTTGTTTTGTAAACAGAACTGGCAGCTACAGTTACTTGGTCCCGGTTTGATTTCATTTGCTGGTGTTTTTCCTGTTTTGCTCCATTGATGAGGTTTGAGAGAGTGCAAGTGAACACCTGTGGACATAACCTGTGTAATTTAATGGGGAGCAGTGCAGATCCTGACTCAGGAAGCGGAGCAGTATGTTTTCATCAGGGACACATCTTGTGTGAAGTGCTCAGTGTGTTTGGACGACAGTTCTTAATGCAAGATGGGCAGCAGGTTTCTCCATCTCCTGCGAGACTACTGTAAAGTAATGGAGTGATCAACCAACCTCGTTAGCAGCGGGACAAAGTACCTGCTCCAGGGTCTTTACCTGATACAGGTGTGTGCCTCTAGGTCAGGGGTCCTCAAACTTTCTAAACAGGGGGCCGGTTCGCTGTCCCTCAGACAGTGTCCGGGGCCGGGCTGTAGTTTGTGCTGCCTGGGAGCGGGAGAGAGGGAGGGGGAGCCGCCCGCCTCAGCCTGGCTGCGCAGTCACCACCAAGAAGCCAACTGCGGCCACTCGGCCGGGGGTGGGTAAATACCGGTGGGCCAGGATGGACACCCTGGGGGGCTGTATCCGGCCCGCGGGCCGGGGTTTGAGGACCCCAGCTCTAGGTGGGTGTTTTGTGGTGGTTGTTTGGGGTTTTTTAAGTTTGCTTTGGTCGAAAGCTCCAGGCTGTTGTCAAGACAGTGTGCTCTAGGCTGACGCGTGGGCGGGATGCTTTGAGCATCGCTGGTGCGTACCCAGTGGAGGTGACATCCGCGATGGCCGGCAGGGCCGATGGCTCTCTGAGCATTGGTCCGGCGTTGCAGATTAGCAGTGTCAGTAATGTGTTCTGATTTTGATGTGCCAGGTTGTCTTTGCCGAATCCCCTGCACAGCGGAACAGAACCTTTCCTGACCAGCCTGTGGATGTGTAGACCTTTCCAAGATGGTTGAGAGCTGTGGGGAAGGACCACTTGGAATAACAAGTGAGGAAACTTCTTTTTACTCCTGACTAGTTCTGCTGTCGTGATGTTACTGCTTCACCTGGCGCAAGTCAGCGTTTTGTAGATGAGAGCTGAGGATGATGTTCTTAGGAAAAGGTTACTGGAGCTCCACTTGGCGTGCTGGGCACTTCGCTGGGGAAATGTTAGCGGTGCTGAATCTGCTAAAACCAGTTCTGTCTGTTGCTCAGTGTTTAAGCAGACTTGTACCCTCCGAGCAAAGCCTCAGCTTTAGTTTGTGTTCTGATTATTCCATTGTCAGGCGGGAGCATCGACTTCTGCTGACACCCAATTTGTGTGTTTGAAAGCATGGATTCCTGACAGAAGAGAGCTTTGCATTTCTTCACTGCGCCCGTCGGTGCTGATTTTGGAAAGATAGAAGAGACCTCCTGTAGCACAACTCGGTGAAGCTGACAATGTAAGTCCTCTGCCACCATCGTTTTGTTTAAGTTACAAGTATAGGCTGGGATTTTTGTTTTCTTCGTTCTCCAGACTGTCGTTATGTATTGGGGGGGGGGGGCGTGTTGGTTTTTCGGAAGTCAGAAGATTGAGGTGAACATTACATCATAAATATTTGTACAGTTTGAAATTTTCAAATTGATTAAAAATCCCCAAAAGCAAGCGAACAAACAAAAACACCACCAAACCCATAATCTTCTACATGTATGGGATTAGGGAACTGTGGAAACACTGCCAAATTGGGGTGTGTTGGGTCAATGTGGTGTTTTCTCACTCAGATTTTGCCATTTGAGTGGTTTAACTGTTCTGAGTTCTTTAGGATCTGTATCAGTATGAGAGAACACTGAATTTGAAGTTGTCCTCAGAAAAGTTCAGTTGAAGTTACAGTTTGTTTTGCCTGCCTTGGAGCATAGGGGCCCGGGGATATTTCTTTTCTTTTACATTTTTCTGCTTAATGTGAGGAGTCTGGCCAGGATGACTGTTAGAATCCTGCTGTTTTGGATTCTTTGGGCAGTGTATGAGAAGAAAATGGAACCTTTGGAACATGTGTGTGCAGGGCAATTCCTCTGCAGAAAGCACAGTGGTGTAAATTCACTTCATGCTTGATGGAAGAGTTCCTGTGAGTGGTGTCCTGAGACCGTAGTGTGTCATCAGTTAGTTGATCAGTGCAGGTAAGTGCTCTTGTGAAGAATAAGAAGGGGGAAAGAGGATGGTTTTCCCTGTTGTGTGTAACTGACAGACATATCGTATTTACAGGAAACGCTGTCTGTGTCTGTCCCCTAGGGGATGATAAACAGACTCTGAAAACTAGATAATGACACAAGTGGTTTTCCTTTCAGTGGAGAAGACAGTTGGATGTTGTTAGTGGAAGGTCGAGACTGAGACTGGAGATCTTGGCCCACTCTCTTTCTGTGCCTTGTTGGCCACCACTTTGTGCTTCTTGTGCTGCCTGTCAAATGGAGCAGAGAAACGTGCTGTCGTAGGCGGATCACATTGGTGCCCAACCGTTCCTGGAGTGACTGGCCTGCGCGTGGCAGATGCTGATCTCTGGCTGTGCCTGGCTGTACCTGCAGAATGACTGTGATGCCTCCATCCATCTCCTTAGGGGTAGCTGTACTGCAACAGGCAACACCTGAGGCTCAGAGCCTACCATCAGAACTAAACTCTGCCTGGCTAGGAAGGTGATGACACTAAAGCGCTCTGATTTGACAAGTTTACTTGGTCTCTTCTGGCTTAAGTAGGGTGTGAGAAGAACCTTATTTTGTAGAGACTGGTGATGCCTTGCTGTCTCCTTCACGTGTGGGATGGCTTTATTTGGAAGGCAGTTTTCATACCAGCAGGCTTTTGCACGTAAGCTGGTCCGTGGTAGTTGAGTTACAGTGGGAGCAGTTCCCTAACGTCAGTTGTGTGTTTCTGGAGAAGCGTGAGCGACAAGCGCTGTTGGGTTTTGTTTCTCTGGGTTCTCAGAGATGAGGCTGGCCCTGCCCCAGGAGTTTTGTTTTCCCTCAGCACTGGAGTGGAGCAGCTCTTTAATGGAATGGATGTGGAACAGTGGTACTCAGAACTGATGAGCCAACTTCCCAGTGTGTTGCAGCCTCTGGCTGATTGTCTAGAATCGAGAAGTCCTTTACAGTGTGGTCAGCACAGCCGTGCTTCTGTGATTGTTGTCTTATTACAGCTCCGTTTTCATCTTGACAGCAGACCAGAGACTGATTCACATGAATCACTGTCCAGAGCTGATGAGTATAGCTGACCTGAGAGCTTATTCAGAATGATTTCCTCTCTCACTGGAAACTGATTTTCAAACAGATAGTGTTTTGGGTATCGCAAAATGCAAGTACCTGGCTAAAAGTTCCTCCTGTCGTTTGAGCGTGACGGTGCTATCTCTGTGTAACGCTGTGCACAGGCATCTCTTTTCTGTGCTGTCACTGGGCTTGGTGATAACAATAGCTTTGTCCTCAGCTGTCTCGGAATGTCGCTGAAAATACTGTGCTAAACAGGAGATTGTGTCACAGCATCCGGTGCAACACCATCCGTGGTAAACACCTTCACGTAAATAAAATCCTACCTAAAGATAGGGCAGTGCTGGCATGTCTTTCTGACAAGTTTGGTGGCTTTTGCAGTTGTACTAAAGACTTGAGAAGGAGAGCTGGGACAGAACATGAGTGTGTGCAGTGCCTTGGCACACGTGGGTGTAGTGCTGGGTGACCTGCACCCAAGTTCTGAGGTGACAGGTGTCTTGTTCCTTTCTGCCGCCTTTTCCTTCTGTGACTGTTTGGGCCTCAGTCCGGAAGGGATGTGCTGTGGGTTGGCTGATGGAATTTCATGCAGGCTGAAGTGTAAGGGATTGTGATACAGAATGGGGCATGCAGCAAGTACACTGGGAAGGGAATGTCCTATGGTGAGATGAAGTGGTGAATTGTTCCAGGCCCTAGCTGCAGAGCGTGTTCTGCAGCAGCAGGTCCTAGCAGGACTGGATAAGAAAGCTGGATAAAACTTGGACATCAAACACCCGGAGTGTCCTGCTTAGTCCCTCTTGGTGCTCAGTAATGATGAGGTGTGCAAGTACCTTTCTTCCTTGCAGGATCTTGTCTTTGTCACTAAACCTGTTCTGCTGAGGAGCTGTCACATTTTTTTAGCACTGAGATGTTGTGTCAGGTCATGTCTCAACCTGTTTTACTTGATGGAGGATGAATCAGTTAGAAATGTGAGTTTGAAAAGCCTGACTTGCTGTAACGTTTCACATGGTTTTGCTTGAATACTTGTTAATGACAGTAAAGAGTGGCACGGGGGTGGCTAATCAGAGAGGTGAACCTGAACAACTGCAACGAGACAAGTGGCCGTGATTGTCCCAGCTTAGTTTGGCTAACTGCTGTCTTCCAGCATTGCTTCTCCTCTTCATCTTTCGGTGCTTTGTTTTCCTTGTGAATTTAAGGCTTCTGTGACCTCTTCATTGTTCCGGACATTCACCACCTCCTTGTCTGTCTAACACCCACATGCAGACTGTAGTGATTCCTGGGGTCCTGGAGCTGCCTGTTGTTCTCAGATTCCTAAGTCACAGAAGTTTGTGTAACAGGTCACCCTCTTCCAGATGATAAATCTCTTGGTTGGTGGAAGAAATTACTTCTCAGTAATGGAGAAGCGCTGTCTGAACCTGACCCTGATCTGGCACTGTTGTTTGTGTGCCAGTGACCTACCGAGGGAAGGGCTGCCATTGCTTCACCTGCACACGCCGAGTTGGTCATCACTGGCAAAGTCATCTGTGTGTAGGGTCATGTATTTTATGGCCGACTCGGTGCCGTCACTGCATAGTGAGTGTTTGCTGTAATTAACTTCAGGTTCTGAGCCTTACCAAGGCTGGCTTGTCTTTGGAATAGTTAACTGTTTGTCACAATGGTAAATCAGTTCGTTGTGAGCATCGCCAGAACACTGCACAGCTTTGATGTTACTTGTGAGACCGCGCCGTGCCCTGTGCTTGTGTTTCAGTGTGAACACGTGGCAGTGTGTTTCATTTCAATCCCTGCTCTGTTTTTCCAGGTCTGCTGTTGCCGGTCTGCGCGTGCCGGTTGTGAGAGGGATTTCTGTGATTGCTGAGGTTGGTGCTGTCAGCCTCACGTGAGCAAAGCCAGACACGCAGCAAGCTGAGTTTTACAGAACAAAATGCCGCGGAGAAGGAAAACTGGTGGGAGCCCTTCTCGGAAGAACGGCCACTGTGACAGAACTGTGCTCCAAGGGAGCCCCAGCCAAGTGGCGTCCCAAGCAGCGCACAGCGTCAATAAAGAAGAGCTCTTCAGCAGCACGTCAGAGATGTTCTCTGACCTAGATCCCGGTGTTGTTTATATGGTTCTGTCTGAGTGTGATTTTAAAGGTAAATAACATACGGGTGACGTTGCAGTTTGGTTCTGTCCGCTTAGCTAGAGCTGCTCCAGCAGAATCGATGAGTTTAGCCTTTAGTGGGTAGGCGAGTCGTAGTGTTGTGAATTCCGTAGCTCTTTCCATGTGGGATTCTTCAGGCCTGACAGTGTTTCTAATCAGGTTGGTGCTTTGCAGCAGCAGTGCGCTCTGGAAACGGTGGGGTTACAGAGTTCAAGTTGCTCTCACACAGAGAGTAGAGAAAATGGAAGGACAGGAAGATTTTATTTAACATATGCAGGAAAAGTTGGACTGTGATGGGCTCTTGGCCTTTCTGTTCCGCTGTCTTTCGGTGAAACAGAAGCTCAGCTTCAGTGTTCAGATGAGATTTGTGCCAGGTTTTCTTTCTGTTTGTGTTAACTACAGCCAACCTCTAACCTGTTTTGTGGCTTTACAAAGAGTTAGTGCTGATACTGACCTTCTCAGCCTGTGTTAGACAGAGTGTTATTAACTTGCCCTAACCATGTTTTGCTTGCTTTTTTCTCTTTAGTCTTCAATTGTGTTTTCCACTGTTTTGCTTGTATGAGATGGGAAGTTATTCCTAACCTATTTAAATATCCTGTGCTGATATTTTTCCAATTAATACTGCTTAGAGACTGGTTCCTTGGTGATTTTGATGCTCATTAGGTTATCACGTATATTGAGTGCTGCCTTTACCTCTAATGAGAAACACATTGAGGAAGTTATAGAAGTTGTGTTAAAAGATGAGGCGGTGGACTGTCTTGTGGCTGCCACTCGTGATAAATATGCCTTCACGTAGACAAATGGTGCTCATGCCAGTTTGTGTTGGTTCAGTTGACCCTGCTTTGTTCTCTTTCCCTTATTCAACAGTAGAAAACGCTATGGATTACCTTCTGGAGCTGTCCACCCACGCCAAAGAAGAAGCAGCATCACCAACCTTGGGCTTTGATTCAGTAGCGTCATCGCTGGCTCTTGTAAAACAGCGAAGATCTTTTGCAGATGACAGAGTGGGACAGAGTCCTGCAGAACACAGTGGTTCTGAAGAAGAGAAACAAAAGGTTCTGCCACCGAATACGCAGCTGAGTGAAGAACTGGATTCTGTAAAAGAAGATGCCCTTCAGAGGTGCAGCTTGAGAGATGAGTTGCCCAGCTCTGCAAATGACCAGATAGCACAAGAGTGCTCTGTGGAACACAACAGCTTTAATGCATTTCACGAGTGGGACGAGTCCGGCTGTAATGTCCTACTTTTTCCACAGCAAACAGGGACAAATAATGAGGTTTTGGGAAACTTGTGCAGTTCTCAGCCAGTGGCCAGTCAGTTGAGCACCCAGACAAGCTCACGGGCTGCATCAAGCACGTCTGCGCGGACACCAGAAGGTACTGGTCTGTCAGCAGTACAGGTTCAAAGTGCTGTAGCTCCAGAAATCTATAAACAGTTCAATGGAGAAATACCGCGTGGCAAATCTGATCAGACTCCAGATACTGTTCTGGATCAAAGAGGTGTGACTGCTGCTTCTGATGAGTCTTCCCAAAGACCTTTGGACCTTGGAGCAGCTGTCACTGGAAGTCCTGATTCAGGGTGTCTGGAAGAGCACCAGGACATAGTGACGGCCTGTGACAGCCGGCAGAGCTCCTCTGTTCCAAAGGTGTCCGTCTCTCTTGAGACAGGCAGTTCCAAAACACCAGACCCTGCAGATTTTCAGCAGACTCAGCAGGATTATAGCTTACGTTTTTCTGCGCCATCACATCAGTCTGAACAGCACTGGAATCTCGCGGCTCCCGTGTTTTATCCGTGCAGTGGAGGGCACAGCTTTGTAACGCCTGTGGCGCTCAGTCCAGAGCAGTGGAGATCTATTTCCTACTATAGGACTTTGGAAAAGGGGCGCTTTTTGTCCTCTCCAGTGGTTTTAAATGCCTGGGATAGGAGCCCTTCTCTGAAGGTATGGGGAAGTCGAGAGAGACACTCAAAACTGAACCTCTCGCAAGCACAGCAGCCACCCGTTTGTCACATGATGAGAAAAAAGATGCTCCTTGTAGGCCCAGCGCTTGTTCTGCTCAGAGGGGTTCCGGGATCAGGAAAATCCTATTTGGCAAGGTAGAACATCTGTACTGTCGGCGTCTAAAAGAAACGGTTTCGTTGTGCGCAGCATTTAGCACAGGCAAAGACGGTGTTCTGATGGATGCTGATAGCTAGACCGTGTTGCCAGCTACGTGATACCTGCAACACAACGAGTACTAATAACCGCTCGCAGCAGCCTGACCCTTTGTGAAAATTAAACTAGGAGGGACTACCTTTTACCTTCTGTCAGTGGCCAGAGGACACCTCAAGCTGTCCTCTCGTGCTGAAAAGCCAGACCGTATGTTTGCTTGTCGTTGGGAAAGTGTGTTGCCAGGTGTAGATGGAAAAATGCCTCTCTTGTTTTAAACGGAGACTTTAAAGGTTTGTTTTAAAAGGAACCTGTCAGCTCTTTCCCCTGGATCCCCCCAGCTATTGGAAAAGGAGGGAAGTTTTTATAGATCGTCTTTGCCTGGCAGGTGGTTTTTTGCTCTTCCTTATCGAAATTTGCTGCTCCCATTCCAAATAATTGAGGGTTTGTGCAAGAGGCTCGACATGTGGTGGGGGGAGGTGTGCATGGCAGCAGGTGTCAGGGCTGGGGAGGAGGAGGGGGAAAGCTATTCACTGCTTGGTCTTTCACAGGACTTTGCTTGAGGACAACCCAGGTGGAATCATCCTTAGCACCGATGATTTCTTTTCTAAGCACGGACAGTATCATTATGATCCCAATTGCTTAGGGGAAGCACATGACTGGAACAGGAAACGAGGTGAGAGATAAATACGGGATTAGCTGGCTTGTTTGCAGCTCGATGCTGCTTTAGCTGCCTGTCTTGCAGTGCCTGTGTCACAGGACAAGCACTTGCCCCATCGCAGCAGTATTTGTTACTGCGTGTGTGGGGACAAAAAGGACGCGAGCGCAAACCCCAGAGCCATCTCTGCAGTTAAAAATGCCCCTGTATTTGTCGACGGTTGCTTTGTCCCCAGATTTCACCCTGGCATTTATTCTGGGCTGTGTCCCGTGTCTGGAATGAAGTCCGCGCCATCTCCCAGAAACAGTTGTGAAGCGAGCCGTCACGTGTGCGCGCGCAACGAGTAACAGGGCTGTTGAGACCAGTTGCACGCAGACGGACGGCTTCTCCCGACCATTTTGCCTCCGTTGAGTTGGGAGACGTAAGAACGAGAGAGAGCTTTTTTTCTCTCCGTGATTGCAGTGGGTTTTGAGTGTGGGTCCTGCCAGGGTCACCGTAGGACAACTCTTTTAAGCTTTTGTGTGGTACCGTGATGACCTTTCTAACATCAGGTTTCCAACCACTGGAGAACTGGGTTTACAAGAAATGTGTAATTTGCTGCTTGGAAGGGTCAGGTGCACTGTAACAGGGTTACAGAGCCATGGTGACAGGGATGCTCTAAACATTCCATTACTGAGGATTTAAATTACAGTCATTCTTTCGGGCTTTCGTATTTCATGCAGTTGACAGAGTGGACTCATCTTAAGACTGTTGTAAAGCCAGGAATTCTGTGTGCAGCACAGCCGTCCCCTTTAAGGTGTTCGTGTAGTTTGAGTTCAGTTCCCTGACTGATGGTTCATCCTGGTGCGTTTTCCATTTGCGTTGTCATCCCCTGATGGTCACACACACGTTGGCTCAAAAACGTAACCCAGTATTGCAGGAGCTGTTCTTGTGAGGGGGAGTTTATGAAGTAAAGGAGGTCCTTGGACAGGTCAAGCCGCGGCAAGAGCTCTTTACGCAGGGGTTAATCGTTAGGGATGTGCAACTTAAACAACGCTACAAGTTGAGAGAGCTAGCACAAATGTTCCGTGTCTGCCCTGTTCCACTCAGATTAATGCTGCTGCATTGTTTCCGTGTGTGTGTGTGTCTTTCAGCCCAAGAAGCCTTTGAAACGGGAATCTCTCCTATAATCATAGACAACACAAACATACAAGCGTGGGAGATGAAGCCTTACGTCGCTTTGGTTAGTATCACAGTTTGATTGGAAAGGGGTGATCGATCCGCGCGGCAGCAGCGTATTCTTTACCGTGAGGTGGTTTTTCTCAGCCTAGGTATTTATCTGCAGGGAAGCCAAGTGCTTGACCCATGGGAGCAAAAGTAACTATTGTTGAGGAAACTGATTCTGTTCCTCTTCACTGATGAGTAAAACAATAAGCTAGGTTTAAAGTGTAATCAAACACTAATTGCTGAGGCGTGTTTCGTGGAACTTGAAAACTCCAGTCTTGGTTTCTTTCTAAATACAACATTGAGGCAGATATCAGCTGCCCAGTTAGAGGGGTGGAGTTACTGAGTGTTGCTGACTTGCCTGAAGATCCGCAGGTTTGCTTGTTAACTTCCGTTGAAGTTAACATAAGCCAAGGAGCGCAGCGACTTCTGTTCAGCAGTGACTAAATGCGGCCGACGTTCAAATGCCGGTTTTGTATTGAATCATTTAAATGTCTTGGTGAAGCCTGTCATGGATTTCTTATCCTCCAGTTCTCTGGAGTGGAGCTCCTCCCCTTTTTCTAATAAGCTTCTAAATGGCCATCAACACATTCAAGCGCTGGCTCTTTGCTTGGTAGTCTTGATGATTCTTGATGCTCACAGAACTGTTTTGCTCTCTAAAGTTGTTCTGATTAACAGAAATAATGAACTGGGGCGAAGACTGTAAAGCAGACCCGGTGTTTCTCCTACTAGGATAGAGAAACACGTCAGAGAGGGTAGTGTGTAGAGCTGACAGTGCTTGAGCAGGTAATTCTATGGGTGCTGCACCCACGTGGCAGGCGATTAGCCAGCTGTGGGCTTTGCCACAGGGAGTTTCTGTTACCGGTGTTTGTGTCTTGTCGCTGCACCGATGCCGGCCAGATTCCAGCTTTTCCTCAGTGAAGTCCTTGGTTGTGCTGTCTGCCGAGATGAAGGTGCAGCAGCAGTTCTTCGCGGCGGGGCCCGGTTTGGTGGGGTGGTAAGCATTTCCTTCTGCGAGCAGGAGGGAGTGGGAATGGCACAGCACCCACCACAGTTCTCCGGGTTAGACGTCGGGCTTGTCTTCTGTCCTGCTGAGACAGCCCGAATACGGACTGTTTCCTGGCAGCCCACTCCAGGTTCCCCTGAGGCAGGAAGGCCGTCTGCAGTGGCTGTGTTGGTGTGGCTGAACTGCTTGCTTTGTAGCCCACTCGCCTGGTCGGCCGCGAGTGTCAGCAGTGAGCGTGTTGCCGTCCTTGTAGCGGCTGTTCCCGGGGCCTGGCTCCGAGGCGGCAGAGCGTTCAGAAGGGCGATGTGAAGCAGTGACCCTTTTCTCTGACCGGGGCACGCTTGGAAATGCACACGCGTGTGTTTTACAGCCGCCATTTGTGGAACTGGAAGCGAAATGCGAGGCAGAAGTGTGCTATTCCAAATGGTTGGTGGGTTTAAAAAACCCCTTTACAGAAGCGGGCCGTGTTGTGTTGGTTTTGCAGAGACGGCCTAATGGATGATGTGGCTTCTCGTGGTTTTCTATCCCCTTCATTCAGGCTCAGCGTTTCAAATACGAGGTCATATTGCGAGAACCAGACACCTGGTGGAAGTTTAAACCCAAAGAGCTGGAAAGGTAAGAACGTGACGGAGAGTTTTATATGAGGTCCTTTGCAGTCCGTTACTGCAGGGTTTTTTCTAAAAGGTACCACTTGGTGCAGTGGCAGGTGAAGTGTCAAGATCGCAGTTGAGATCTTTGCGATCGCAAGCAGCGCCTTCGGAACATTTTCTACAGTGCCGGCTCTTGGGGGTTCTGTAGGTGGTGTGAGATGTCTTTTTGCTGTCACTCGTTACACGCGGAAGTTACCGTTAGCGATAGGAAGGTCCTGTGTCCATGAGTGCATTTGTGTTGCTTTTAAGGTGAGCAAAATAATTGGGGCCCTTAGCCTGCAAAAATGATGGCACGCTAGGGCTGGTTTGGCATCTGACTGGTCTGTTCCCCTGAAATGTTCCTGTTGTGACTGAGCCGAAGGCAGCGAACGCTTAGTGACCCCTGTGAATCACCGCTGGTGTTTAATGTGTTGTGAGCAGGACTTTCCACACACAGAGCCGTTACGTAGACCGAAAACAGGCAAGGTGTGAACCCCACGTAAGCGAACAGGTGGTCTGTGAAGAGCTGAATGTGAGCCGACACGCCGGGAGATGGGTGGTTGCCAGAGGGTTCCAAACATGCGATCAGTGCTTCAAAGTCTGAGAGGAGGCTGTTGCCCCTCCAGGATGAGGGCTACGGCGGCTGCTGTTTAGCACACTCTTTATGACTCGGATGGTGGCACAGAGTGCACCCGCAGGCGATTGGCAGAAGGTGCTGAGCTGAGCCTTGGGAAGAAAACGCCACAGAAGGGGACTGCATTGTCTTCAGCTGTGTTTTCAGAGGTTATAGAGAAGGCTAAATTCTTCTGTGAGTTGTGCAGGGAAAAGACACAAGAAGCACAAACAAGCTGAAGCATTGAGAATTTATGTGACATGAAAGAAAATAATCCTCAGATTTGCTTTGAGAGGGGTCAGGCGGTGAAAGATCTCCCCAGGAATGCTGTGCAGTCACTTGGGATGCTGGCAGCCTGGCTGGGCCGTGCCTGCGCTGAGTAGGAGGCTGGACGATGTGCCTGTTGCGTGGCGTCGCGGTGTCTGCTGTCATCTCAGTTTGTGCGCTCAGCGTAAGGTTGGCCACTTCTCACGCAGGGCTGGGAAGATAACTGTTTTGACTAAAATAGAGCTGAACTGTTTTCTCCTGGACCTTCAAGTGTTTGTCTGGTTGTCCTTGGCAGGATTCCCTTGCTCTGGGTGGAACTGCTGCAGACCATGTTGTCAGTTGGTGTTAACAGAGTCAGCGAAAGTTTCTAGCCACAGGCTTTTACTCAAGGCTCAAGTGGTTCTTAGGCAAAACCAGAGGAGGAGGGCTGAATTCAGACGTGTTCTGTACCACGTCTGATGTCCTGCATCACCCTCAGGATCTGATGTGTATCTAATGCTTTTCTGAAGGAAACGCAGTAGTGGTAGTGTTAGACAGGAAATAAAACACCTGATGGCAGAACAGGGCCACCAGGTGAGGTGAAGTCGAGTAGAGCAGCAGTTTTTCTGAAGGAGCCTGTTCAGAATGGTTTAGTGTGCTGATACAGAAGGGGTTCCTGTTTCACAGCTTCTGCCCTGGCCCCCTGAGCCCTCTGGCTAGTCTTGCTGTAAAGGTGTTAAATTGTAGTCTCCTCTTGTTGTGAAACAGAACCCTGAAGTGTTCCCTTTAATCGTGCTTGTTTTTAATTCGTAGGCGAAACATCCATGGTGTGTCCAAAGAAAAGATCAAGAGAATGTTGGAGCGGTACGAGCGCTGCGTTTCTGTCAGTTCAATCCTGAATTCTGCAGTCCCAGACAAATCGGAAGGTGCTGCCTGGAGCGAAGGTCCTTGTCGAGAGGACAGCCACCGGTGAGATGCTTTTACCAGCGTTTTGTAGGCAAAAATTCCTGGCACCCAGCCCTCGGTAACGTTGAACAGTGAAGGCATTGAAAACGAGCTAAATCGTAAGCAAGCAAGGCCCTGCAGAATTGGCAAGGGTTTCAGGTTTTCTAGAGGTGAACTTCATCTTTCCAGGGCTTTCTGGAAACCTCCTGGTGCGGCTCTGTGATGCTTCCCAGAAGGCAGTCCGGATTTACTCTCTCTTCTCCTAGAAATGTGCTGCTGGACGGATGTTACAGAGACAAAACATGTGAAGTGTGTGGTCCCTCAGTTAAGAGCAAATTACTGTCTCTGAGCCTGTTAGATGGTGTCTGTGGTAGGTAAGTTGCTTGGGCAGTAGTAGGAAGTTACCTACCTGCTCTGGAGTACTTACTTCAGACTTCTCAAGGTGTCTGTCTGTCGAAGGCTCAGCTGCTAGCAGCGGCTAGTCTGCGTGCCGCTGTGCACACGTTATCCCTGTGCACAGGGAATCGAGTATTGTTGTAGTTACTATTTAATTTGAGTTGTACCTGCCTCGTGTATTTCAAGTGAGCACTGACAGTTAATGGAAGGTAGCCATTGGTGAGAAACGGTGAGGCAGGGCAGGAGAGGTCCTCTCCCAGTGCCCTCTGGGCTTTCTTCAGCACAGAGCAACAGGCAGCAAACGAAGGCGCTTCACTACTCTACTGAATTCTGGGAGTGGATGCAAATAGACACCCAAAGGAGTATTTTTAGCCTCATGCTGAAATGAAAAGGGCAGAGATACCAGGAGAGTTTGGCTTGGCTTAGTTCCTTTTTGTTTCATTGAAGGACCGTTAGGACTAAGTTGTCTTAAATTCTGTTTTCCTCTCACTCGAGGTTTTAGTCTGGACGATTAGTATCCTGCAAGGTGTTTCCTAAATAGCCCAGCCAAAACAGAAGTGTGGACAGATGCTTGAAGAAAGTTTTAAACGGGTTTCTCTTTTGTTCCAGTGTGTCTTTGGGAAAGAGTGAGGCACATTCTGATGGAAAGGAAGAAAAACCTTCAGCTTCTGATGTGAAGCCTCTTGAATTAGCTGAAGATGCTGACGTTTTTCCCAGTACTACTTCAGCGTTACAAAGTGACTGTGATCCTGGACGCTTCCAGGGAGAGAGCAAAATGGAGAGTGATGCAGTGAACCACAGTTCTGAGAACAGCCCTGTCCCAGGTGACTTGGGTGTTTCTTTATCAGATTGCGCAGAACAAGAGCCGTCCCTAGAGGAGAAGGGAGAAACAGCGGAGAAATGTGTTGGGGCAGAAGTGGATGAGGTGGATGTGGCCACGACTGAAGAGACCGTATGCTTGCGTGAAGGAGAAGGTGAGGAACAGAGGGACACCACCACTCTCACAGTTCAGACTGAAGTCGAACAATCCAGTGAAACACAGGTGGAACCAAAATCAACGCAAAGCAGTAACACAGTGGAACCAAGCTGCTCGGCTTCGGACACTTTACGAAAAGGACAGCTACTGAGCTTTCTGGGTGACTGGCCTGTGGAACAAACAATGGGACAGAGGGTCAAGAGATCGAGAAGATTAGAAAAGTCTTCTCTGAAGAGCAGTGAGGAAGATAAAGCTCTCGGTCAGCAGCATCCTGAATCAGGTGAAGAGCAAGCAGGCCTGCCGGGGAGCTGTGCTGGTGCTAAAGGACATGAGGAAGAAAGTCTAGTGTCTGGATGTTCCTCTGTTAATTCAGACGAAGTAACAGTGGAATTGGAAACACTGGGACATTGGCCTGTCTCAGTCTCATTAGAACAGAGACAACAAAGGTCAAGGAGAGTGAGAAAGATGACTCTAAATCAGACTGACGAAGGTGACACTGACAGCAATGCTCTTGAGACTGTCGGGGTGTTGCAGGGAACACCTGTGAACACTGCAGAGCAACCCAACACAGAGAGTCTGCACCTGCTCCAACCCAAAGGAGAGGCAGATGAAACAGCAGGTGAGAAAAGAGCCCAGCAAAACAAGAGAGCGAGGAAACATCACAAGTTAGCCCTCACGTTTACAAACAGCAGTTTGCCCTGTCCCAAAGAGGAGGAGTGTGTGTCTGTGCCTTCTGCGGCAGAGGAGAGGCAGGACACGTGCTCGTGCAGACAGAAAAGCAGCCATTCCCAGACCGAGGCACAGGACTTTGCTCTCCTGTGGAGATTAGAGAAGCAAATGCTTTTTCCTGAGACTACCCAGATACTGCTTGGCAGGCTGGATGGCTTCAAACCCAAACGTGTAGAAAACGCCGCAGACTCTCAGGAAAAAATACCCTATCGAGTCGTGTACCATAAAAGCACGTTTGTGGAGGAAAGTGAACTCGTCAGTATCGACGAGTCTGAGAAGCTGAACATGGCCTGTAAGCTCTTCGACGCCGTTTCGTTTGAAGCTCTGAAAGATCTGTATGAGAGATGTAATAAGGACATAGACTGGGCCACAGGTCTGCTCTTAGACTCTGATGAGAAGCTATGCAGAGATGTCGATGCTGAATGCTGTCAGGTAGGAGAAGCTGAGCCGGTGACTGTGGATCGTGACTTCAAGGCAACTGCTGGCTGTGATGAGAACATCAAAGAGCACAAGCACACACCACAGACAGCTGGAGCTGGTAAAACCTCTGGCACTTCAGAAGAGAAGAACTCGGCTCTCAGCAGTGCAGAAAGTAGGGCTGCCAAGGCAACCCTGACAGGTGCTGATGTGTCTGACTCACTGACTGCTGCCTCACTGGATGATTTGGAGGAGCTGAAACATTCTGGAGATGGAGCCCCTGGAAGAGATGCAGGCGGCTCAGCAGAAGCTGTCATCAAGCCATCTGTGTCAGGAAAGCATGAGGTAGAGTCTGAGGGTGTTGCTGAAGAAGCGATAAACGAGCCATCAGTCTCACAACTTGGTGCAGCGTTGCAGATACCTGTGGCCTTGCCTCTTGGTCCCAACATGACTTCTGCTGACTTGAAATCTGGGCTAACTAGTGGAAGTGGCAGTGGCCCTGCAGAAAGCAATGCGGAGAGTTCCAGAGTGACTGGTTTGTTACTGGAAGTGGATCGCGCCGCTCTGCTCAGTCCCAGGAGTGACAAAGAGCTGGAGACAGATCAGAAAATGCAGGGGAGTTCCAGGGAGACATATGGTGACGAAGAAATTGAAACTCCAGGCTGGGATGAAGCTGAAGCTAAAGCTGAGATACGAAGCTCTAAACCCACAGCAGCACATGCAGCCGTCAGTATAGACTGCCTGGAGCTCACATTGCCTCCTGAGCTGGCGTTCCAGCTGAAAGAAATCTTTGGGCCTGTCGGCATCGACACAGGTAGGGGCACAACTATAACCGTACTCTTCAGCGTGGCTTCTTTCCCTTCGTGCTTGACTTACGGGGAGAAATGTGCGTGTTCCTTGCAACTCTGCTGTTTCCTTCTGCCTCTCTCACTCGGTGCAGGCACACAAGCCAAAAGCATAAGGGAGTGCATTGGCTTGTTTGCAGTTTCAGCAGCAGGCCTTCTGAGCCCGTGCTCACACTCTGAGGAGATGCTCAGAGGATGAGGAAAATACAAAGTGTGCTGGGTAGAGAAGAAGAAAGCTTCGATCCTCAGTTAGACTGGGGAAGGAGAAAACCAGCGGTTTCAAGACAGGACAAAGCGTGACTGTACTTGACAGATGAATGCAGACTAGCCTGGTGAGAGACTAAGATGAAGGAAGCCTTAAGCGTCTTGAACTTGCATCACAGAAGGCTGACAGAAAAAGAAAACAAGGAATACGTAGCTGGCTTGCTTCCTCTCTTTTCCTTTCCTTTTCTGGAAGATTACTTGGTGTGAAACCCTAGGTATCTGGTTTATTGGTGGGTTTGACTTCTGGCTCTGGCCTCGTCAAGAACAAGTTTGTTTTGGATAGCACAAAGTGTTTTATTGAGTCTGAGATGTGTCCTGCCTCAGTGTTTCACACCATCTTCTGCTTGCCCTTTTGTTGTTGGAATAAATCGGTGTTGGAAAGACCTTTACAGAAAAGCTGTGTCATCGCAGGATACCAGGATTGTTCCTGCTGTTCCTTCTGAAGGTAGAGGAGGTGCTTGGTGTTGGCTTCTATGGAGTTTGTCTTTGGAAGGACGGATGTGGCTGCTGTTGGGCAGTGGCCACAGTGTGTTGTGCTGTGTGAAAGCAGTTGCATGTGGACAGTGACAAAGATGGAGAGTCACAGCTTCAGGAGTGGAAGTACAGTGGGTGTAAGATAACTATCTTGGTTTCAGAAAGTCCTGCTACGAAATCGGAAAGAAGGAGGGAAAAGGTAGTTGCTCACATAGTTGTGTTTCCACAAAACACAGTGAGTGTTCACATGATGTTTTCCCTGCCCTCTCCGAACTCCCTGCATTGAACTCCACCCTGTGGAATGCTGCTTGAGTTTGTTGTGTTGCTTTGAGTTGTTTTAACTTGACAGGACCATATAATCAGTCAGTGTGGAGAAGACGTTCAGGATCAGCAGGTCCAGCCATTAATCCAGCTTTGCCAAGGCCCACATGTGCATACCTTTAAATGTGCCCAGGGACGGCAATTCCAGTAAAGAAGGTTTTCCTCATGTCTAAACTAAGCCTCCCTTGGTGCAACTTGAGGCCATTTCCTCCCTTCCTTTTACTCCTTGCGTGTGAGAGGAGACCAGCCCCTGCCCCTCTATGCCTTCCTGGCAGGTAGTTGTAGACAGTGAGAAGGTGTCCTCCCTTACCTCTTTTTCTTCAGACTAAACAGCCCCAGCTTCCCCATAAAGCTTGTTCTCCAGACCCTTTGCCACCCGTGCTGCCCTTCTTTGCAGAACTGTGTTCAGCTGTTGCAGAATCACACAAGAGAGCAAACGACTAAGTCTGGGTTACGGTACTTGAATTCCTTAGACAAGTTTGTACAGACTGTTTGTTTTCTTTCTTCCAAGGCTCACTGACTGCTGAGGATTGTGTGGTCCATATTGACCTGAACTTGGCAAAAGTGATCCATGAGAAATGGAAGGAGTCTATTCTGGTCAGTATGTTTCTTGCTTGCGATGCGGTGCAGCCTGCTTGCCCCTCGTCAGACAGGTGTACGTAAAATAGGTCACAGTGAAGAGAGCCGTTGCAAGACAGTGTAAGGAATGAAGCAGCTGCGCGTCACGGCTGCCCCATCACAAAGCCAGGCTCTTACAGAAGAATTATGATGCACAGTTTCACTCCAAGATGGGCAGTGCCACTGGCCAGACTCATCACTGGCGTTTTGACACGTAAGACGTGTTTTTGTGAGTGATTCTGCACTGCACGCATCCTCGTGTTTGTTAACAGAGGAAAGTTCTCTGACCCCTGTTTCTCCACAGCCTTATGAAACACTCAGAGTGCTGTTGGGTGAAGCTTCTCTTGGATTTATTGAGTTAAGGGTATGACATCTTAGCAGTGGGACATGTTCCTCTAGTTTCATGTGGGTTTGGAATGGTAGTTCTGTCTTTTACTCTTCTTTTCATTTCTTTCTGAAACACATTTGTTTTAAAATACCCAACCTGTGAGAAATTGCTCTGAAGCAGGTTGACCTAGCAGCTAACACTTAGAGAGTCCGCCCAGACTTCACAGCTGCTCAGTCACGGTTCTGCTGTTCTTGTTCAGCAGCGTCAGAGGAGAGGAGAGTTGTGCGAGTCGTCCGCAGAAGGTACGTCGCGTTCTTCGGTTAGATGTGCCAGGGCTTCCATTACGACGACGGATGTAATTGGTCGGAAACGGAGTGAGGCTGCGAGTAGTCTGACTGGGCTAGCGCCCTTGGTTGTGTTTGTCATTCCTTTGTGGAGATGCCAGAGTCCCGACTAGCGGGATCGCGAGGGGATCACTAGCTACAGGCGGGCGTCGGGCCTGCAGCTTTCTGAGCTCGAGTGAAGTCAGGGTGGTGTGGATCAGACAGGTGTTGGTCAGGACTCGTTGTGCTTGCCGCAGAGATTACACAGCACAGCCAGGGGATTGCTGGCAGAGTAGGGTTTCTGCAGGTGAGGGAACACATCGAGAACACGCTGGCTCGCTGTCCTTGACAGAGGAATTGATTGTAGGAGGAATATGTGTGCCTGATTCAAAAAGCATTAAAGCCTCTGGCTACCTGGTTTTCATTCGGCTCCCGGGCAAAGTGCCCATCTGTGGCAGAAACCCAGTGCTTGCACGTGGGAGCTGGGTCAATACTGGGTTGTAGCGCGACTGCCAACTCTGCGTGCAGATGGCCAAGCAGTGCGGTTGCCAGTGACTCGTAGAAATGTAAAATCAGACTGCTAAGCGCCTGTCCTTAGGTTGTGGCAGAAAGCCTGGGAACAGCAGGAGTGAACAAGTCTCTGAAGTGGGGGAGTTGGCTTTTCTAATGCGTGTGCAAGGTGGTTCGTAGCCGTCAGACACGTCCTGGCACTTGAACCCTTGGTGAGGGCCTCTGATGGCTTGGCTTCTGTGCCACGCACTGGGGAGAGGTGATGAGGAGGTCTATGGAAACAGAAGAGAGACAGGCGAGACCAGCGTTCTGTTTTAGCACTGGTAATTCCCCATCTAGGGGGAAAATGTGTCGGAGTTGTCTTGGCTTTGCTTCTGTGAATAAGCTAATGATAGTTTAGTTTGTCACACCTCGTGTTTACTGTTCTTGAAGGCTCTACTGTGACGCAGCAGATAGATGCAGACGACTCAGAAGTGCTCCTGTCGCAGAGTGCAGACAGTAAAATACAGAAGGAAGAAATGTGCTGGGTTTCAGGCTCATGTGGTGACAAACAGACTGACAGACCAGCGACATCAGACTTCTTTCCTTTCATGGATCACTGGAATGCCCAGACCCAGACGGTTTCTCTGAGACAAATAATTTCTGAAGAAATGGCCATGCAGGAGAAGCAGCACCTGGTACGGACAGCACCCGCTTTGTCACGCGGCCTGTCAGCGACACAGTCTGTCTTACTGGTGACTCGGCCTTGTGCTGCTGATTGCAGCCTCAATTAATGAGACAAACGCGTGCCAGGTAGCGCTGGTGGGTGCTGCGATGCGCGAGTTTGCTCGCAGTACACGGTGGTGAGTTCAGAACTACAAGTCTGTAATGTTTTGATTGTTTCACCAAACAGATGGCGGTGCGTCACGCTGTACAGGTCAGCAGCTGTGTTGGGACGGATTGGGTTTGTTGCTCGCTCACCTGAGGCTAAAGAGCGCTGTGGTTACCCACGCTTTGTGCTGGTGAAGCGACAACGTTGGCTAGCTCTGTGCCTTGCTGCGTGCCTCGTTTGGAAGAGGGTTGTGTTTGGAATGCTTCTGTGCAGGGAGAACCCACAACATAAGTGCTTGAGGCTAATCTCAGAGAGGCTCCTGTACCCGTTTGTCGGAACACAAGTCAGTCATTGAAGAGAAGATTTGTATTCGTTAAGTATCGTGGACACAGTGCCTGCGCCAACTGTGTGTCTGGTTGGCGTGTGCCAGACGCTGTCCTCCAGTGCCAGACAGCTTCTCGGGATGGGCATCTCTGTTTGTAACTATCTCTGATAAGTAGATGTGCCAAAAAAAGAGGAGCTTGTTTCTGCTGGCACAGCAAGTTGGATGGATTAGCTTGTCCTTCGAAAGAATGACTTGTGGATTCTTTTTGGTCTGCATGTGTGTGGCTTCCTGATAACAGCAGCTGTGGTGGCTGCAGCTTTGTTTGCAGTTGCAGAGCCCGGCTTTGTTTTGACCACTGTTTAAAAAAGGAAGTGTAGGTGTTGGAATGATCACCCTGCTTTGTTCTGGGCTATAATCATGTTTCTTCTCAGCGTGACTTCACAGCTCTCAGTACTCATTACAGTACAGCTTCCGATACCCAGAGCCAAGTTGTTTATGCTGTTTAATAATGGTGTTGTCTCAGCTGCGGGCTCTCGGTACAGAGCTGCACTTTGCACCAGCTCAGCACTGGGGTAGATGCACCGGCATGGAATGCATCCCAAAATTTTAACTGGCCCTGAGAAACCCCCTTTTGTTTTGTCGAGTTACAAGGCAGCTCCAGCTGAGTCGCTGCCACCAGAGTCCTGAAGTGGTGCACGATGCAGCTCACCTCTCCCTACTTCATTCTCATCCCAGCGCAGGGGCAGGCTGATGCTGGCGTGTTGTCGGGGCTGTAAGCGCACACCTGCAAGACCTGTTGAGATCCTAACAGATGACAGGATGGTTGGGTTGGCTCCACTGTTGCTGTGTCCTGTTCTAATCCAGCACGTGTCATGTTTTCCCTGTGTCTCCTGGGCAGAACCGTGCTCCTGCTGTGGTTAGAAAAGACTGTGCTGCGAAACTGAAGGAGAAGCAACTCTTTGAGATGTTTCCAACTATTAATCAGAGTTTCTTAATGGATGTCTTCAAGGACAACAAGTAAGGAAGTTATTTGTAAACATGGTGCTCTAACCCTCTAGTGCACAGTTACTGTGTGGGACATCAGGAGCTGGGGTACTGCGAAAGAAGAGCTTTTTCCACGCTAGCACACTGTCTGGAGATCTAAGTAAAGGCAAAACTGCCTGGCCTTGAGGGCAAAAAGAGCCTAAAAACTGTGTAAACTCATCTGTTGGGCAGAGTAGAGAGTTTTTCTCATAGGGAGAGGAGTATCTCTGGCTGTTGACCTCTGACTGTCTGTCAGTGGGGTTGTGCATTTGCTCTAGAACCAAGGATTAAATCAAGTGGGAGAGGTTAGTGGGGGTGGTAACAGTGGTTTCACATGATATGGCATCTGCCCCAGAAGAAAACTAAAACCACCTGATGTTAACAGAGAGCATTTTCCTGGTCACTAGAGCAGCTCTGCAGCGAGGAGTCATCTCTCCATCTCTCTCTGCTGACATTGCCTCTTTTCTGCATTATATTTCTGGGATATGTGGCTCCTTCTTAAATCTGAGGTCTGGAGAACGGAGCGTTTTCTCAGGAGAAGCTTGTGTTCTTTGTGTTCTGGGCCAGCTGAACGTCTGTCTCGACACATGGGTTCATAGTCATTCTTTCTGCTGGTTGTCCATGCTGTTATCAAAGCCTTTCCCCGTGGGAAGTTCAAAACACATCCTTCACCCATCTGTGTAGCATAAACATCCCACCACCTCTTGCTTTTCACGTTGTGAATCATCTTCGTAGCGTTGCCTTTCCCACAGTCTTGCTGCACCTTTGGTCGGCCTTGCTCTTGGCTGCCTAGTGCACAGCAGGGGTAAGAAAGGAGGAGGCAGCCTTGTCAGAAACCTGGTGGCAGCTGACGTTCCGGTCTCACTTTAAGTTCAGTAACAGAACTCCTCTGGCAATACGAGCATTTTCCTGCGTAATGCTTTTGGGAAACAGGTAGTTTTAAACTAGTTTGTGCTGTCTAACCCAGGTCAGAGAAGATTTAAGGTGAAGTAACTTATCCACCGCAAAAAGCCAGCGTTTGCCTCTAAACAAATGGCTGTGTGATCACAGTGGGGCGCAGTTCGCCTTTGTCTGTCCCTATCCTGCAAAGACTCGCCCCAGCGCAGCGAGTCTGCCGGCCTGTTGGGAGTCCGGTGGAGAATGTCGTTTTGGTGCTTTATTTCCACCGGGGGGGTGGAGTAGCTTTCTGTGCCAACGTCGGGGGTTGCAGTCCACGCTCTACTGAACGTGCTGTGAAGTCACGTGCGGCACTTGCTCCTTACAGCTACTCTTTGGAGCAGACCGAGCAGTTTCTGAACTGCGTGCTGGAGGCTGACCCTGTCAAAACAGTCATCGCCCAAGAAAGTGTTCCGCAGAACGAGCTTGTTTCTAACCACAGTCCTGCCAAGAGCCGGGAGAAGAAGGTACGTACGCGTTTTTCAAGTCGAATTTGCGCATCTTCCCAAAGCTGTGTCAGCGCAAAGCCCTGCAACGCGTGCTCGGCTTCAACGCTGCCGATTCCTGCAGGCAAAGAGAAGCAAGGATGAGGAAGATCCTTTGGGTGAAGCTTTTCAAGACTTTGAGTATCCGCAGTACGATGACTTGAGAGCAGAAGCGTTTTGTCACCAGCAGAAGAGACAGGAGTGTCTGCAGAAGGCCGGGGAGGCCTATCGCATGGGCATGAAGTCTGTGGCGGCGTTCTATGCGCATCAGGTAAGCGTCAACGTTGTGCTTCTGGCCCAAGTTTAAAGAGGTGCTTGGAAACTGAGCTGAGGTGGTGGGAAGACATTGTGCCTGCTGGAGCTGACACATTTACTCTTTTCCTCTTCCCTGCCCCTCACGTCGAGAATTGCCTTGCAAGAAGCCTCCCTCTCACTAGTAACAGAACAGGTGCAAGAAGCCAGTGTGGTCAGTGGGAGACCTGATGAAAGACGCCGGTCCGTAGTCACACGTGCTCATTTCCTCTTAGATCTTGCTCTCACGTTGTCATGCTAACAAGCACCAAGATCTGTGTCTGTGTGGTGTGGGCACAGTCACTCAGGTGTGCCAGGGCCTGCAGCAGATGTCAGGTTTGGATGCTCAGTGTGCCCATTGCATTCCTCTTAATTGGTGATGGACTGTTTCAGACAGAGATGTGTGCTCTCCAGGGATTGGGCAGGTGTTAAGGTGTCGGTCTTGCTTGCTTCATCCTCCGTACACCTTGGGCAGGATTGCTGCCTGCTGGCTCTGCTGCCTCTGTGTGACTGCCTTGATGGCGCCTGTGGTCTGCCCTGCTTTGAGGTGAACCTGGTGCGCCATGCTGTGCCTTTCGCCAGCCAGCGGGGTTCGGAGTGTAGGTCCATCGGCTGCTGCTCAGCCTCGGAGCGCAGGCTCCTTGGTCTGGCTTCAAGCATGTTTCCCAGTACATAGCAGGTTGGTTAGTGTTGATCCTGCTCTTGATTTTAAGCGTTGGCTGTCCTCGTACCCGTTCATGAGCGTTAGTTTCGCAGTGCCTTCGCGCAAGACTCTGCTGTTCACACTCCATTCAGACCGCTCTTCAAAGTTCTCTTCCAAATATCCCCGAAGGCTGTAGCTTTTACTTGCTCTACCAGCATAGGAAACCTCTGTGAGAATCCCTTAGGACAGAGGACAAATCTAACAAGGAATCACCTGGATCTGCTTTTTATCTTCCCAGAGCCTTCACGGAGTTGGTGTGACGTGTCCCTCCCAGGGCTTAGGTCGCTACCCTGCTGATTGCCCGTCTTTCCAAGGAGCTCTTTTGTTTCTCGGTTTACAGGTTTCTGAAGTTTGGAGAAAATCGAAGGGTCTGCGTGGTTGTGCTTAGAATTTCAGGTCCTGTCTTTTGTTCTCAGCCACAGTGACAAGCTAGACATGTGCTGGATGTTTTCTGTTAGGTGGCTTCAGCTTCTCTTGGGAATCCTCTGCAAGCACAAGTTCCTTAGTTGGGTGTCTCTGGTCTGACACTGATGTCCCTCAGGTGACCCGCTTTGCGAAAGCCCAAGACGGATGGTCACGGTGGTTACTCTGAGCGTTTAGCAGTTCAGTACCTGGAGTGAAGTCTTGCATCCCTTTCAGACTATGCCTGCAGATCTACAGAGACATAGTTTGTTGCTTCGGTCTGTCCGGTCTAATTGCGGCAGGGTTCGTGGGCAATAGCTGGAACTGCGGTTCCCTGTACTGCTCCCTGCACCTAATTCCAGCAGGGACTGTGGCGACCTTGTCAGTCATCTGTCAAAACCCTTAGGAGAGCTACTAGGCAGCTACTAGGAAAGAAGAAAGAAACACAAGAGTGGTTGCCTGTCGCTTGTCTGATGTTTAGGAAATGTCTTTTCAGAAGAGTTACCTGTAACGTACAACAGTTCCTGCCTGGGCTGTTGGGAGTCGCTCCGACTCCGGAGCATTGGATTCTTAGCCAAATCCTTGCAGAAAGTGAAGTCCTGTTGGTAGGGTAATGAATAGGAAAATCTGCACGGAGAGCGACTTTGTAGCTGTGCAGAGACCTTCCGAGCTGGTGCCTCTTTTCTGTCCTCAGAAGGCTTTTGTTAGAATTTCTTCCTTGCTCCAGCTCCAAGGAGTTTCCTAAGAACAGGTGTCGTGAAGCAAATCTCGCAGAGTCTCTTCCAGAAGGCATGTGGCCGTTACCAACTCCGCTGCTTTGAGCTGGGAGCAGAGAGCACCCTGCCACTTAAGTTGTTGGAAGCCCACGAGCGCTGTGGAGCTCAGGTTATGTCTCGGTGTGTAACGCTCGCTGTCCTTACGCACAAAGGGTCGCCTTCACGAGCAGAAGATGAAGGAAGCCAACCACGCTGCTGCCGTGCAGATCTTTGAGAAGGTGAACACGGCCTTGCTGCCTATGAATGTGCTGGACCTGCATGGGCTCCACGTGGATGAGGCTGTGAATCAGTTGTCCAGAGTGCTGCAGGAGAAACGTGAAGGTAGGAGTGAGATAATAATTCACGAGCCCTAAAGGTGACTGTCTTCATTCTCTGCTAAGAAACCGTGGTGCTGGGCAATGCCGGGGGAACAAGTGGGATTTAACAGCGTGTAAAGTCAGCTGCTCGTTCCCCCGCAGCACTGCTTTCTTCTGGCACGGCGACAGTTCTTGCAGTCTGTCTTGCCCCAGCTTCTTTGTAAATCTTCCTTTTGCTTTATCCTTTTATTCTTGTACTGAAGACTTGGGCTGTCCTTCCTGACCTTTGAAACGCAGGTAGTGGTGCCAGCATTGGCACTGCTGGGTCGGAGCTGTGTTGCTTTCTTAGTCTTTAAAGAGAAACCATTATTCCAGCCACACTCACTCACTGCCTTCAACTTCTACATGAAAGTCTGGGATTTGGAGGGTCTTTCAATAAATTCTGGTTTGGTTTGTCAGCAGCATCTCTTGCGATCAGAATGCTGCTGCTTCTGTAACTGTCAGTTTGTGGTGTTTTGCTTGAGGGCTTGTTTCTTCTCCCAGCGGAGCGCTCGAGTACCCCATGTGTGTTCTTGAGGTAACAAGGCACCTGCTCTGCACTGTTCGTTCACCCTGTAAACGTAAGCACTGGGAGTGCTCTCACAGGAAATGCTTCTTGCGCAGTGTCCTGCTGCACAGGCCTCGTTGTTTGGAACGTCTGCTCCGTGTAGTAAAACGAGAGTGTTCAGCGAGGCCTGCGACTTGCTGTTCAGCACCTGTCAGAGGTGACGAGGGGGCGTGACATGGCGCTGTTCCCAGCGTGATGCGCGTGTACTTCAATGTGGCTGTTTCACTTCAGGGTAGTTATTCCAACCTTTCAAGTCAGGAGTCGTGTTCGTGACGGTAGGGGCCCTCTGTTGAGTCCACGCACCTACATCTAAAACAGCAGCGTTTCTTGCTGGGCACTTAGTGCTGTTGGAACGTACAAACCGAGTGAAGTTGAGAGAGAGAGGTGTCAGCTGACAGTCTTCAGCTGGCAGATCCAGATTCACTTCTGTTGTGTCCTCTTTTTCACACTTCTCATCGGTTTAGGTTGCTGTGGTGACAGAGGAGAGCAGTGTCGTTGTTGTCTGGGCTTGATGCCCTAATGGAGCTCCTGCGGTGTCTCGATCTGTTGACCGACTTGCTCCAGCGTAGCAGAAGGCAGCCCAGATACCTCTTACCGAAGGATCACGAACGGTGAATGTGTGTTTTCCCCATGCTTCCCGCTGGTGTAAGACAGCAGGTGAAGCAGTAGAGAGGAGTGTCAGTTGAAAGTCAACAACTCGACACCTGTGCCATGCAATTCTGCCAGTTTACTTTGCGTCGCAGGCTGGGAATTGCAAGCGAAGACTAAATGCCAGAAGCAGTGACGCTGCTGTGAAGTCGGAAGGGTTTTGTGCGGTCACACACGCACGCACACCTCGAGCGGTCCGGGTTTAGAGGCCCGACTGCGCGTTACTCGGAACAGCCGTTTTTCCCCTCTTGTGGAGAAGAGGTGCTGATGTGCAAGATGCACAGTCAGCACAGGAGAGCCGAGTTCTGAGTCGCTGTGAAGAGGTTTCAGAAGAGCGGATAGAAAATGCGTAGCGAGCCGAGCCGAGCCTCTGCCCAGGGAAGGTGTTAACCGTTGTGACCCCTGCTGTTACAGAGTACGAGCAGGCTGGCGGCAAAGCCTACCTCTGCGTTATCACAGGAAGAGGAAGCCATAGCCAGGGAGGAGTTGCTCGCCTCAGGCCGGCGGCTATCAGATACCTCACAAGCCACAGCTTCAGGTGAGTTCAGATTTGTGTTACTGATAGACTTTTTCTTCACCCACATTTAACTGACTGAAGTTTGTTTTCGGGCGCTGTTCAGCTGCCGAACGCATCGAGTCAGCTCTGCTGCTGGGGTTTAAAGTAAGTCTGCTGTTTCACACGCCCAGTGCCTTTGAGCCTCACAGGGCACCTGTTACACATTAGATCCTTTGCTCTGAGCTAGGCGGAAACAGATGAATTAATCTAACAGAGTTTAGGTCCTTCAGTGACTTAATTCCATTCAGTCTTCACCGTGAAAAGGTGTTAGTCCTGCAGTCTTTCGGACTCCAGTAGCTGCTTTAGCTGTCAGCGGCTTGTGTGGGACAGCAGTGTCAGCAAGTTGGGGCTGGCACCAGTGTATTGGCTACTGCTTCTTTACAGGAGCCTGTGAAGCGGGGGTGCCAGAAGCAGCAGACTTCCTTTCCTACTGTCTACAGCAGCAAGGGAGAAAAACTGTTTGGAAGGAAGAGGGAATGAGAGTGGAACATGAAAAGAGGAGCAGAATGAAAATAACCAAGAGTACTGAGTAGCTCTTTTTAGATCTTCCTCTTAGTTCCTGCTGTTTCCAGCTTTTCACCTGCCCAGACCCTGTGAAATCCCCCTTCGCTGTCACATTCAGAGCCCGCGATGCTGATTTCCTCAGGCTCACACGCACACATACTTGGCGGGGAACCACGCCGCTTCCCACCTGTGTGGTGAGGGCTGAGGGAGATGGCCCCACACAGAGCTCTCATCTTGGCTCCTTTCACAGGTTCACAGAAATCAAACCAGGCTGCCTGAAAGTCCTGCTGCACTGAAGGCCGTCAAGAAGAGGAGTTACAGAAGCAGGCGAGTCAGACTACAGCTGGAAACGTGTTGAGCGACCGGACCGCAGTAGTGTTTGTAACCTGTTGTAAGGACAGTGTTTTATTAGAAACAAAACGGCCTCAGCTCTGCAGCCAGTCGTTTGGCCAGTGCGATTCCCGTCAAGCTTTTGAGTGAAACGGGCAGAGGACTTCACGTCTCCAAAGTGCAGATGAGGACTTGTGCTGAGCCATAAAGGATGTTCCAAAGAGACGTCAAAGAGCGTCTGCCTTTCCAGCACAGCCAGCCCGTGGCTTTGGCCTGCACACGCTTTAACTGCTGTGGACTCCGTGCTGGCGTTTGGAAACGGGGTACTTGTACAGAGTTATTTTCTGATTCAGACCCTTGTGCTAAATCCTGCAGAAGAGCACAGAGGAAGTAGGAGCTCAGCAATACTGCAGATCCAGTTACAGATGAGTGCCAAATGTTGTCAAGTTTCTTCAAAAGTCTGATGGAGTCTCCTTTCAGTGGTTGCTTTGTAGTGAGGTCATCACTTCTGTTGTCCTTGATTCCACTCTGAACTCCTGCTGGCCCTGATGGAAGTGGCGCCGACAAGGCGGAGCATCGAGACCAGCAGTGGTTTGGGTGGTTCTGCAGACTAGCCGTGGTTGAAGGGGAAGGCGCAGGGCTGGAATCCAGCTGCGGCCGTGGTTGTGCAGGAAGGGACACCTACCAGATTAAGTGTTTCTTTGTGGCTTTTAAAACGGCGCGAGCTGAGCACTGCTCCGCACGCGGGCGTCTGACAGAGACGCGTCTTCGTGCTGTGGGTGTTAAACGTGGCGATGGCCTGGGAGACACCTGGGTCTCTGCAGCATCAAGGTGAGCGCAAGTCCTGCCACAGCAATCGCCCGTCTGGGAAGCCCAAGAGTGCAAAAGCCGTGCTGGTAGTGGTCAGGCTCGGGCATCTAGAAGTGTTTTGGGTAGGAGACCGAAGCAATAACCAAACAGCCAAAGCACCCCGCCCCCCGTGACAGATACTGCCTGTGCTTGGGCAGGGTGTCCGGCAAGCTGTCGGCTCGCTTGAGATCTTCTGGAGGGCAGTACTGCCTCTGGTTCCATCCTGGTCTGTTGGAAGGCCCACGGAGTTCTTACTGCAAGCCGTTCGACCCGTGTCGTGAGCCTTTTCTTTTTCAGAACAGGTCGGAATTGTGCGTTGGGAAGGATAAACAGGTTGAGGATTAATGGGACCAGTGGTGTTTTGGCTTTTTCTTTCATTTTAAGCCACTTTTGCAGCAAATTTTGCCTGGGAACTGTCCGCACAGGCTTTGTGTGTGAACCCTCCCTTGTGCACACACATCCTGATGGTTGGGTGCCTGGGCAGCAACAGCCAGAGGCTCAAGTGAGGAGAGCTGCGCACAGGGATGGGTTACACTCAGAGCCAGGTCTGCGCAAGTTGCTGCCAGGCTGAAGGACGTGCCGTTCCCTGGCTGCCTGTGTTAGCTCTGTGTGTGCACGGCGGCTGCACGGTGTGGCAGACCTGAAAGTGAGACCGTCGTGCTTCAGCAGATGCAGCAGTCGC
Source organism: Rhinopomastus cyanomelas (assembly GCA_013400115.1). NCBI lineage: Eukaryota > Metazoa > Chordata > Aves > Bucerotiformes > Rhinopomastidae > Rhinopomastus > Rhinopomastus cyanomelas. Next base: position 363,310 of record VXBP01003162.1, read on the forward strand.
TGCATGGTGGTGTCAAGCGGAAGACCAGCTTGAGCAGCGCTGAATCAAAAGGACTTTACTGGAATGGAAGCTTTCCGTTTCTGTGGGTGCTTAGTTCATCTGAACTACGTTGCTTTTCTTCCGTGCTGGGCTGATCTGATGACCAGCGGGTGAAATGCAAAAGCTCTGTGCTCGCCAGGCAGTGCTGGTGGAGCTGCTGTGCCCCTGCGCGGTGTCCTGTGCCGTGAAGCCCGTGCTCCGTCCTGTGTGACAGTGCCTAGAACGGACCGAGGCGCTGTTAAGGCTCTGGCACTCAAAGGGAGCAGTTCAGACTGGCAGCTGTCCAGAGCTGCAGGTGCCAGAATTGCCTCAGCAGGGCTAGGATCCTTCTCTGGCAGTAAGGAGCTCTGGCTCCTGAGCAGTTTTCCCTTGGTGCTACTCTTGTGGTCAGTCCCTGGTTGCCACCACGGTTGGCTGTTTTCCAGCAAAGGCCCCAGCGGGCGCTCAGAAGCACTGTGCACGTTGAGCTGCCGGTTGCTCAAGCCCTGCAGCACCGTGCTCGTACACAGGGACGTGCCAATGCTTCGACTGTGTGGGGAGCGTGCTCTCCCACTCCCTCCCGCTGCGGACAGAGACGGCCCCGATGTCGGTGCAAAAGACAAGCAAAGACTGCTTTTGCCCTTCTGTTCGTCACAGTCTGGTTGTTTGACAGGTTCACCTGGGATCGGAGAAACAAGGCTTTCTACCTCCTGGCCTAGCAAGGGAGTAGCCCTTGGTCTTGACTCTGATTTCCGCAGACAGTGCTCTCACCAGCGTGCTCGGGGCTGCTCCTGGAGTTCTCTCTCCCTGAGGCACTTGGAAAACTGCCCTTGTAATCTAAAAAGGAAAGATCAGAAGAGGTTAGAGAATAAAAAGTGCACAAACAGTCTGGAAACTTCCCACTGAGCTTCAGTGTCCCTCCATGTTATCTTTTCAGTCGCTCAGTCCTGTTTGGTAACGGCCAAGAGAGTTTGTCGGCTCCATCTTGTCAGTCAGCAGAGGTGCTCACAGCTTCGGAGGGGCTCGCAGTCCTTCTCCGTGGTTTGGACTACTGAGTGTCTCTGCACACCCGGTCCGGTTGTAGGTTGACCATTTCCCTGGTTTGAGGTGATTACAGGCTGAAGGTGGTGATGTAAAGTTGTACCACGTGGAACGGTAGCAGAAGTCTTGCCATCGGCTTCAGCAACTTCAAGGCGGAACACTTGCATTTCGCACTCGGAGACAACACAATGAGCTCAGCTGCCTTCTCGGTCGGAGCTTCGGCAGGCGCTTCGGAGCTGTGCCGAGCTGGGCACAGAATGGGGCGCAGAGAGAAGGGAAGTAGACTGGTGAGCCGGGATCGCTGTGCCTTCAGCTGCTTGCCGAGCTGTTGGGAGAAGACAGCGCTGGAGTCGGTCTGTCTTTGGTCGTTGCTGCCATTGGTAGCCAGATGAGCCACATCTCGTGCAGTTGTTTCAAGGCAGCCTTTCGCGGTGGTTACACTTCGGAACTCGCAGCTTGTCTGACGCCTGTCGCCACTCTGTCGGTGTGAACGCTGAGATGTAGGCAAACAGGTGAATTCGGCGTCGGCCTTCCACACGTGACAGGGCTACCACCAGCACTTGGAAATGACGGGCGCCTCTGACCCTGTGCATTGCCGCTGGCTTTGTTCCTCAGCATCGTGGGGTTGTGCCAGCGGACAGCCTGCCTCTGGCTCCTGTTCAGCGAAGCGGCTTACTGTTTCCCCCAGTCCTTGCCTGGGGACAGTCCCCGTTTTCCGGTACCGCACGCAGGGCTTGGGCAAGCACTTTTTTTGAAATACCCTTTCAAGACACCACGGTAGCCCCCTCACGATTCTGGCTCTCGCTTGTACTGGAGCGTGGTGTGTTTGATCGAGGTGTGATGTGTTTGTAGGGCTGGTGAGGGACGCTGCAGGCAACCTTTAGCTGGCTTCTTGTGGTGGCTGTTGGGACCGCTGAGACTTGTGGCTCCCCATTTAAACGCTGTCCCGATGACCTGGGGCGTCACTAGAACATCTGGAGCATCGCCGTTGCCAACAGGTGCAGCGTTAGGGAAGATGTTCAGATGCCCAGCGGAGGCTTTACTTGGGGAGGTGAAACATAACCAGCCTGCTCGGCAAACTTGTCCCAAAGTTTGTTGGGTAGGGGAGAGAGTCATTTCGTTGCTGATAAAGGCCAAGACAAATCTTCCTCAGTGGAAGGAGAAGCTACACCTGGGCTGCATTACTGACGTTTGTGTCTTCACGCGCAGTTCACGTGTCCAGCGCAGCCGCGCCCTTGTTGCAGAGCTGAGGACGCAGCGCTGCGTGAGCACTGCGAGACACGAGAGCTGGTTGATTGGCCACGAAGCCAGGTGTCCCGTCCTCTGAAACAGCCCCACAAACACGAAACGAAACGCAACGAACGCGACTGCCTGTGCTGTTTCGGCTAAGCCAGCTGTGCCGAGGGTTGGGTAACGTACTGGTGAATCGGCGAGTGAGGAGCCCCAGCGCTGCAGCTGCCCTCTGTCAGGGCCGCTAGGACCAGGACACTGGACGATGCCAACTTCTAAATTAAGATAAAGATTATTTTCTTACCTGTATGAAGTTGTAATTTGTGCTGCTGGTGATAGCCATCGTTTTTTACTGAAATTAGGTTTTATAAATCAGGTTTTAATTTAGAGTTTCTAATGGAAAAGGCATTTACAGATTCTAGTTTAATAAAGGACTTTTGCGCAGCCTCTGTCAGTCCTTGGAAGACTAGTCTCAGCGTGTGTCGGATCTGCTGTCCAAGACTACTGTCTTGGAGCTCTGCGTGAAGACCTGGCTTCGGGGTGCCACCTGCCCACAGGTGAAGCACCCGGCGGTGGCAGCAGCGCGTTTGTGGCCTGGTTTGGGTGTTGGGAGTGGGAGCTGAGTGTTCCTGCTCCTGGAAATCAGGGTCATGGCTGCAGGTCCTGTGGGCTGACACAGTGGAGGAAATGCTGTTCAGGCCTGGCTTATGTCACGGGAGAACAAGGGCAGGGGTAGCTGTGACCCCTGCAAAGACAGGAGGTTGGGGGAGAGGAGTGTTCAGGAGAGACCTCGTGTAGCAAAACCCCTGAGGTGAGGGGCAGTGACAGGTCGGATCTTGAGGGGACACAATGGCTGTGTCCTCATGGAGTTGCAGCTTGTGAAGCTGACACCTCCTAAAGCTGTTCTGTCCACGTCAAGTGCTGCAGGTATCCCTGCGTCGCATTCCTGGGAGGGTGGACAGACACCTGAGGGCAAAGTCCAGCCTGTTTTATTGGCTCTAGGCGAGAACAGCTGGCTTTGGTCCGAGCTACTTCCTGCAGGGTCACTCCTGCGCCTTCATTTTCCTCTAGCTCAGGTGGGAGGCAGAAGCAGCCAGGTTTGTGCTCCTGGTCTGAGCCTTTCTCCGGGTTCACAGACTAGACAGCAGGGACTGGTTGGTGGCCCTGTCCCCACTGCCCTCTTCACAGCAAGAGGCTGTGGGAAAACCTCATCTAAATGAAACCATCGGCTGCCTTTGCCCTGCTGATCTCCCCAGGGAGGACCTCTGATGTCTCCAGACACTCACAGGGCTGCAGAGGTCTCAGGGCAGGGAGAGGGTCTGGCCTCAGGGCTGCTGACAAAAGCTGCTTCCTTCAGCACCTCCCTGCTGCAGCTCTCAGCCCTCCCAGGCATAAGGCATGGAGGAACCAGTGTTTCCACTCTGCTGCCAGGGGCAGCTGCCCTGAGCCTCCAGGTAAGGCTCAGGGTAAGACTGGCTACTGGCCCCAGGCCGCCTGCCCTGCTTGTGTTGGGGCTGCCGGCCGCTGCAGGGCTGCCGGCCGCTGCAGAGTTAGAAGTGGGGGAGCTCCAGCCAGAACCAGCACCCAGAGACATTGTTCCATCAACGGTGCAGGTGGGTGCTCTGGGAATTGCTGCCTAACGGGGGGAAGCAGATCGGCCTTTCTCTGGAGGGTGACTGTTTTGTGCAGGGGCTCGGGAACCCCAGGGGTCATCCCTCCCAGTGATGGGGAAGCAGGTCTTCCTAGTGCCCTGGAGGAAAGCGCTGCCTGTGCCCGTCCCGACCTCCACAGTCAACTGAACCACTTCCAGCCTCCTTGAGCTGGCAGAACAGAAGTCTGCACTCGTGACGTGGTGCTGGTCAGTCCTAACCAGCTGCTGGGGAGTCCCCATAAACTGGTGTTGGATCAGCCCCGAGGCAGCTGCCTTTGGTTTGGCACAAGGGCGACACACTTTTGCTCTTTGTTTTCAAGGCAGCACCGCGTTCAGGCTGGTGTGAAAGCATTTTGGGTCTCGCTCGTGCTCCTGCAGTGTGACTGGCACACAGTTGTCACAGAATCCCAGAACATCAAGGGTTGGGAGGGACCCTGAAAGACCATCCAGTCCCATCCCCCTGACCACAGCAGGATCCCCCAGATCCAGTCACACAGGAACATGGCCAGGGGGGTTTGAAATGTCTCCACAGAAGGAGACTCTGCAACCCCCCTGGGCAGCCCCTGCCAGGGCTCTGGCACCCTCACTGGGAACAAGGTCCTTCTCACACTGATGTGGAACCTCCTCTGCTCCAGCTCACACCCGCTGCCCCTTGTCCTGTCACTGGGTGCCCCTGAGCAGAGCCTGGCTCCATCCTCCTGACACCCACCCTTCACATATTGATCAACATCCATGGGGTCACCCCTCAGGCTCCTTTTTTCCCAGCTCCCTCAGCCTTTCCTCAGCAGGGAGATGCTCTCCTCCCTCCATCACCCTTGTGGCTCTGCGCTGGGCTCTCTCTGTGTCCTTCTGGAGCTGAGGGGCCCAGAGCTGGACGCAAGAGTCCAGGTGTGGTCTCCCCAGGGCAGAGCAGAGGGGGACAAGAACCTTGTTCCATCTACTAACCACCGCCTTCCGATCCACCCCAGGATGCCGTTGGCATTCTTGGCCGCCAGGGCCCATTGCTGCCTCAGGTGGCCATCCTGCTGGCCACCAGGACGGCAGGTCCCTTTCTCCTGCGCTGCTCTCCTCCAGGCCGGTCCCCGCCCGGTGCCGTCGCTGAGCTCTGGGGCTGCTCTGCGCACAGAGAGCTTCCGGCAGCCGGGAGGCTTCGCTGCCCGCCCCCGCCGGGGTTGCGCAGCTGCCGCCGCGGTCACGGCGGAAGAGACCCGCGCGCGCTCCGCACCAGCCCGCGCAGGACGCGCGCGGCCGCTCGCCAGGAAGCTGCCGGCCCGGAGCCGCCCTGTGGCTTCTCGCCGCCCTCCCGCCGGGGCCGCCTCCGCGTGGCCTCTCCGTGCAGCGGCCCCTGGCCACCCCCCGAGGCTCTGGGGTTTCCACTCTCACGGAACCACCTCCCCAGTCTGCTCCAGCAGCCCCAGCTCCGCGCTCTTGGTGTCTTCCGCTCTCGTCTAGGACCGCGGACTTCCGCAGCACTTGCCCCCGGCAGCCGCTCGCCCCCGGCAGCCGCTCGCCGCTTCCTGCGCCCGGTGAGTACCTCACGGCTCGTTTGCCGGCTGACTTGTTCTCCAAAGGTTTCAGTGTAAATCGCTGCTCTGGATCAAACCCCGACGGTTTGGTGTTACCACTGAGGTTGTGAAACCGGTTCGCGCCGTCGGGTCGGCACCGCCGAGAGCTCCCGCCAGCCAGCGGCTCGTCCCTCCCCGGGCCGTGTCCTCTGATGTCCGTCACGACTTCACCGCGAGCAGGGCCCTGCGTCGGGGCGGACGGAGGGTGACGGGTTCGGCCGGGCCATCGCTGTCCGCGCTAACGGCCGAAAGCAGGGACGAGTGGGCTCCGAGGGTGGCGGCTCCGAGGGTGGCGGCTCCGTGCCGCCCTGCTCCGCCGTCGTGCGGGAGAGCGCCCGGCAGAGCCGCGGGGCAACCTGCCGCTCCTCGGGCAGCGCTTTCCGTCCCGTCCGCGAAGTCCGTGGCGGCTGCCAGAAAGCTGCTCTGTTCCACCCTGTCTGCCCCCGGGAAGCTGGGGCAGAGGTTCTGTCTGGCGGATCTGAGACACGCGAGATGTCGGTTCTGGGGTGGCTCTGAGGTCCGGGGTGCTTTTGTCTGCCAGCGTGCCCATCGCTCTGGCCTCAGCAGCTGCCTGGCCCCGCTGCGTCTTAACAAGCATCTCCGGAGCTGGAAGGGCTTCGCTTGCTGTCTAGATGGCTGCTTCCGTCTCATCCCCGCAGTGTTCTCCACTACTTCTGGGGCCACCTGCGGTGGTGCCGGCGACAGTGAGGGTGCGACAAGGACACTGAGGGATCCCCATAGAGAGCAGCGTGTCCGCTGCGCTTGCCCAGTGTGAGGCTGTACCCTCTGGTGGTCCCTCTTTGCCTCGTGAGTGGCAGCGAGTCACTCCGAAGGGGCGTCCTGGTTCCTGTCGAACAGCACGAGGCCGGCTCGCCTCCCGTAAAGGAGGCTGCTGCCAGCTCCTCGCCGCGTGGCACGGCTGCTCCTAGGAACTGCTGAAGCCTTTAGAGCCCAAAGCCTTTGAACCAGTCACCTAACTGTCTGTCCACGTCCCCTCGTGGTGTGTTTTCCTCATGGCAAACCTCTGCTGTCAACCTAAAAACGTGCCGCCGGTGCCTTTCGTCTCTGGCTGTGTGAGTGCAGGCGTCTCAGCCCTCCTGTCGCTGCTTCCTGGCAGAAAGCCCTTGTGTGTGGCCGCTCCGGGCCTGGGCCGCGTCTAGCGGGGCTCAGCAGCGGCGTGCGGGGAGGGTTCCTATGGTGCCCGGACGTGGCCCTCACGACATCTGTTTGTGCCAGGAGCACCGCCACCACCATGGAAAACACGCACGGGTCGGGGGACCCTGTCTAGGCATCTTCACCTTGATGCAGCGCAGCCTGTTCTCTGTGGGTTGCGAATGTCATGTTTCACTTTGACTCTTCCAGAAACGCCGCTTGACCTGGTGGAGAAGCCAAACCAGCAGCTGCACAGAGCCATGCGGAAGAAACGGGGTTTTAGACTTCAGTGACACAGGCAAGTCTTGAGAAATACAGAGCAGTGGATGGTTCCACACCAAACGAACACTACCTAGAAAGCTGCCGAGACAGCGTCCTCTCTCCACCCCTCTCTTGCAGTGCGGAGAGCGGACGTCGGAGGGCTCGTGGCCTTGGACATAATAAAATGCTGGATTCAGTCAAGTGTGTCCTGGTGGGAGACTCCGCAGTGGGGAAAACATCTCTCTTGGTGCGCTTCACCTCCGAGACTTTCCCAGACGACTACAGACCCACCGTGTATGAAAACACAGGAGTGGACGTCTTCATGGACGGTGTGCCCATCAGTCTGGGGCTCTGGGACACGTCCGGCAGCGATGCCTTCAAAGGCATCCGCCCCCTCTCGTACCAGCAGGCAGATGTGGTGCTAATGTGCTACTCGGTGGCCAACTACAATTCTTTTCTGAACCTGAGGAACAAGTGGATCGGTGAGATCCGCAGTCATTTGCCCCGTGTGCCTGTTCTGGTGGTGGCTACTCAGAGTGACCAGCGTGACATGGGTCCCTACCACTCCTCCTGCATCAGCTCGGCAGACGGGAAGCGGCTTGCCCAGGACGTGCGAGCCAAAGGCTACTTGGAGTGTTCAGCCCTCGGCAACCGCGGGGTGCAGCAGGTGTTTGAGTACGCCGTGCGCACAGCTGTCAACCAAGCCAAGCGGCAGAACAGGAGGAAGCTCTTCTCCCTTAACGAGTGCAAGATCTTCTGAGGACTGCCAGCGGTGGCTTTGCTGGTGCTCGTTGCTTTCTGTCTTCTGTAGCACCAAGACTGAGCGTTGAACTGAAGGATGCCTCCTGGCAGGACTAGGGTACCGGCACCCCCGGTGGGATGGATCTGGTCCATCTCTTCTGCTCCTCCGCAACACACACGGGCACCATCTTGAGAGACGGAAGGTGCCTGTATACGCCCTGCGTCCCCAGCCTGCCCTGGAGCCGCCCAGCCTGGACGTGGGCAGGTAACAGCTGTGCTGCTTTGGTGTTTCTGTTGGTGGCCCTCATTTGCTGGTTTGTCTGCATCTGTTTAATGACAAACTTCTGCCTGGCTCAGTCCCCTCTTCCTGACATGTCTGTCCACACGGAGCTCCTTCTACTTAGAGAGCGTGGTGCGTTCTCATTAAAAGACTCTTGTTTATGTTCTTGTAAGGCCCTGGCCGTTTGATGTTGTAGTTTGAAAGTTCTTCCTCTGGCCGCAGAAGCAAACTGCCCTACCCATGCAATGGAAGTCCTGCAGGCCAGCCCAGCGCTGCTTGGACATGCCCGAGGCGCTGCGCCATAGTTGTCGAGTCCAGTACTTCTGGGCGTGCCCGAGCCGCTGGGCCAAGAGGGCCAACGGCATCCTGGGGTGGATCAGAAGTGGGGTGACTGGCAGATTGAGAGAGGTTCTTCTCCCCCTCTTCTCTGCACTACTGAGACCACATCTGGAGCTTTGTGTCCAGCTCTGGACCCCTCAGCTCCAGAAGGACACAGAGCTGCTGGAGAGAGCCCAGCACAGAGCCACAGGGATGATGGAGGGAGGGGAGCATCTCCCTGCTGAGGAGAGGCTGAGGGAGCTGGGGCTCTGGAGCTGCGAAAAAGAGAGGTGACCCCATGGATGTTGATCAATGTGTGAAGGGCGGGTGTCAGGGGGATGGAGCCAGGCTCTGCTCAGGGGCACCCAGTGACGGGACAAGGGGACAGCACGTGTGAGCTGGAGCAGAGGAGGTTCCACATCAGTGTGAGAAGGACCTTCTTCCCAGTGAGGGTGCCAGAGCCCTGGAAAGGGGCTGCCCAGGGGGGCTGCGGAGTCTCCTTCTCTGGAGACATTTCAAACCCCCCTGGCCATGTCCCTGTGTGACTGGATCTGGGGGATCCTGCTGTGGTCAGGGGGATGGGACTGGCTGATGTTTCGAGGTCCCTCCCAATCCCTAATGATTCTATGAAAAGGTCCTACAGAGCTCTTCTGCCAGACAAAGCCAAACCAAAGTGTGCCCCACGAACCTGAATCTCATCTCATCCCTCTTGACTTCACAGAACTTGTTACTGCTGTCCCGCAAAACGAAGAATCCTGGGTGAAACGAAGCGGCTGGGCTTCCCTGGGCCACGGAGCCAGCCGCACGACACACGGGCAGTTCAGGGGCGCTCCTGGCTCTGCAGCCTCGGGCCAGTGCAGAGCGTGAGGCCACCCAGTGCCGGCTTGTCTCTGACATCAAACTGGGGAGGGCAGGGTGGTGGGAGGGTTTTGGTGCTGTGGAGGAAAGAACCAGCTCACGCTTTCCCAGGCTGACAGTTTGCAGGCTCTCCCGGCTAGAAGGCAGTTCCCCGAGCAAACTGTGAGGTGCGTTACTGCCTGTGCAGCTTTCCCTGAGCTGGACAACTGGGGACCTCCAAAGGAGGGGGCACTCAGGTGAACACATGAGGAATCAGCAGATTTGGCTGGACAGCCTCCCTGGGAGGGGTCTGCACCGCTGCGTGAGCAGCTGATGCTGACGTCCCGGCCTTTCCCGCACCGCTGCTGCCTTCGAGTGCAGGCGGCCATCAAAACAACGCGAAATAAGCGGGGCAGGCTGTGACTTCTAGCCCTTTCTCCTGGTGCCCCTGCTGCGTGGGGCTCAGGTTAACGCACTGGGAGCACGAGGCTTCATGTAGAGCGTGGGAGCGGCCATCTGCTCCTGCCACCGTGAGCCAGGCAACCAGCCTGACTGCACTGAAAGTCAGCTCAGCCTCTGGGAAAGTCCAGCCTGACTGTGCGAGCCGAGCAGACCTCCTCGCTGAGGACAGGGGTGAGGGACTGTTGCCTCTGGACATGAGGAGATGTGTTTTATGTCTCCGAGATTTCCTTCACAGCTGCAGGCGCAAATGTGTCCTGACCAGTTAGTTATCAGTGCGCTCCTGTCCAACCAGTTACCGGTGTGCACTGGTCCCAGCTCACTCACATGTCGTCCTCTGAGCAGGCAGCTGCCAACAACAGCAGTCAGGGACGACAAAACCCTCGTGTGTCTCCAGGTGCCTGTTCTACTGCAAGTGCTTTGCGGTAGCTGTGGCAGCCTTTCCGCTGTCCTGGGCTTCTTGCTCCATCACGGTGCGATGGTGCAGCTGCCGTGTGGCAGGGCACAAGGAGACTGTGTGCCCCTTCCGCGCGGCCCCGCGGAGATGGGTTTCAGGTAGGACAGAAGGCTCCCCTTGCCGGGCATCAGCCCACTGCCCTGCTGTGCAAGCGGAACGGGCTCTGCCTCAGTCGGGGTTTTGTCGGTGGCCTTGCGCTAACGCACTTGCCCCAAGTTCTGCATTTGCGGAGAGCTCACAATTTGTGCACGGAGCGATCCGCAGCTTGAGGCGTACGTGACCTAAGGGTGCGACACAACGTGGTCAGCAGGACTGTAGCTCAGACCATCGGATGCGGCTTGCTGGGATGGTTGGCACGCCTGCAGACGAGACCATCTGAGAAGCAGTTCGGGCTGAGAGCTGTGCTAGGCTTCTCGATCAAGTAGTAGTGCAGAGCCGTAACGGCAGCAGTGGTGGAGGCTCTAACAAAGAGAGGAATCTAAGGATGTGGTTTGCTCTTGAGAAGGTCATGAAAGAAGGTAGGAGGATGCAGGAGAGAAGGGTGGGCTGCTGTGATCTGCTCAGAGCTGAAGCCCAGCAAAAGGAAATAGCTGAGGCTGTAAAAGCGAGAAATGTTACTGGAAGCTGAAGAAATCATAACAGAGACGACGTGGCCAGTGGGAGCTTTTCGTCAGCCCTGGCTTCCCGTTTTCAGAAGCCATTTGCTTGGTGTGAGTTGTAGCACAAGGGGCTGCGTGAACAATTCAGTCTGATTCTTCTGCCGGCACGAGAACAAGCGATGTGATGGCCCAAACCAGGGTCGCGTCGCTCAAAGAGCAGCGTGAGGAATGATCTGCACGTACTGGTCAGACCATGGGGCTCTCCTTGAGGTCAGCCTCTACTTGCAGGGGAGAGCTGAAGGGTGGCCAAGACCAGCCCAGTGCTCTCAGGCCGCTAAAGGCAAAAAGTCATCAAGAAACCAGATCGGCTTCGTACCTGCGCTGCAGCAGGCTGTGACAACCTTGCGTGGCCCAGCACCTCATCCTCTCACAGACCTTGCCCAGAGCTCAGGGCTTGTGTCCCTGGCCCCGAGGACTCTGGCACAGGGATGGCGAGGCTGTCCCTCAACCAGTGCAGCTCTGCCCAGGGCCATGGGCTTGGTCCTATGCCCACGACAAGAAGTCTGATCTAAGGAGTGAGGTGGCTGTTTTGAAGGTGCTTTCTGCAGCCAGGATGACTGCAGAATGGGTGGACCATCCGCTCGTGCCCTGAGAGGCGTAAAGTCCGAGATGTCCAGTGACACCAGGTGGTAGCAGCCAAGGTGTGGTAGTGTTTGGGGTACTGAAACCCAGAGCTGAACCTTTCTCGTGTACTCCGTGCCTCCATCCTAAACCGTCACAAAACTGATAATGGCTCAGCGACTTCAGGCTGCCAAAGCAAAGGCGCCCGAGACGCAGCCTCATCCTGAGCAAGTTGTGCATCCCCCTTGGGAGATTTTCACTCTGTTGGCACTAAAGCTCTGGCCCTGCTCATGCCCAGGTTCGCTGCAGCCCTCGGGAGAGCTGCGTGCGGCCCAGCAGTGTGCACAGCTCATCTGTCTGCCGGCTGAGCGACTGGGGTAAAACCATCACCTTGTGCCTAAGAGGAAGTGACACAACCGCTCTGCTGTGAGGTCCTGCAGATGCTTGAGAGACCAGGAGGCTCGTGGTGTTGCATGGTCTTCTTGGGATGTGAACTCTACGTACCGCTGGGCTTTGGCAGGGTTTGCTTTTGGAACAGCATAGCTCTCGGCAGAGTTCCAGATCCACACGCCCATCTGCACAGCAGTTCGGAAGGACTGGCAGTCAAGATGCAAACGCGGAACTGAACAGATAGGAGAGCTTGGTGATCTGCAGCCATAGGTAACGTGGTCATGGGCTGCGTTCTCCTCACCTGGCACGAGCGTGCACAGTCTCCAGCAGCAGCAGCTGCCTGCAGACGTGCAGTGCTGTGGGCAGAGATCTGCCTCCCCCTTGCTCTGCCAAAAAGCTAGTTCAGGAGCAAAGCAGAGACAAATGGGCCTTCTTTGGGTTGTTCTGGACCTTGGTAGGGTGAGCTGTGCCCCAGAACAGTGTTTCCTGCTCTCAGCTGTGAAAAGAGCCTGGATCCAATCACAGGGGTCTGTGCTGCGGCATCTGAAGCTGCGGAGGGTCGTTGCACCCTTGTCTACAGACACTGTGCACCGACCACTGTTGGCTCAGCCTCTGGGATCCTCCTCCACCCTTTCTGATGCTGGCTGGTGAGTCCCGGCACAGCTATCACCACTGTGCTGCCTGTACGTGGAAGCAGAACGGCAGACCTTGTCTCCGCAGGGATCCGCATCTCAGAGGCGGACGAGCTCAGCTCAGGTCACAGCATCCCCGCCGAAGTCGTCTGCAGAATTCCGCCACGTTTGTAAGAAACGAAGGCGCCCGAGGTTTGTGCCGCCCCGCTGGGTCCGGCTGGAGCTTGGCCCCGCTCGGCCGAGCCGCTGGCGCGGAGGCAGGGCGGCGGCGAGCGAGCGCCCGATCCTGGCTTCGTGGTGGTGCCACCCGAGCGGGCGGCAGGGGGACTGGACTGGGTGGTCCCTTGAGGTCCCTTCCAACCCCTAATGCTGTGAAACGAGGAGCGTCCTGACGTTCGTGTTTAGATTCGAGGGCAGCGCTCGGCGCTGGCAGCGCGCTGGCTGCTCGGAGCCACCTTTCGTGCGGACGCGCGCTCGGCTGGGATCCTCAGACAATCCGTGCACGCGCACCCCGTCTTCTGGGAGTCGTTACACCATCGGCACGGGACCGAGCAAACTCCAGGGCGCCCACAAAGTCCTCTCGGGGTCTTTCGGAAGGTCTCTAACGGCATCTGGCGACCCTCTGAGGGGTGAATTTCTCACGAGCTTTAGGGATCCTCTCACAACAGCGCCAGGAATCGGATCGTTAGCTCCGAACAGCTGTGAGCTGCGTGTTGAGTAGCCGCTAACGGCCCCACACCCGCCCTTTGTCTTCTCCGGGACGGGCTCCTCCGCTAAGGACTGCGCCTGCTAGCGAAGCCCACGTCCTCGCTCGGGGGAGCGCGGCGGGGCTTTCGTCCTTCGCGCCCGCGGAGGGTGCGAGCGGGGGTGCTTCTCGGGGGCTGCTGCGCCGGTGACTGCTTTGTGGCTGGCTCTGGCCTCAGAGTTTATGGCTTCTCGAGTCTCCGCTCTGCGCGCACCCCTGACGGTTTCCAAGCACAAATCGGGAACGGCAGCGTGGAATTTTCCCGTCGGAGTTGCAGGCACCATCGGGAGCTGAAGTGAATAAAGCGATCGCCCTCTTTGTGTCGTCGCGAGGGGCCGCGCAGCGTGGAGGGGCCGCGCAGCGTGGAGGGGCCGCGCAGCGTGGAGGGGCCGCGCAGCGTGGAGGGGCCGCGCAGCGTGGAGGGGCCGCGCAGCGTGGAGGGGCCGCGCAGCGTGGAGGGGCCGCTGCTGAAGCGGCAGGTGGGGGCAGAACAGCATGGACTCGTACTCGTGTCGAAGCGCTGGTTTAGCTCACGACACCACCGAGGAGAAGGTCGGAGACAACTTCGCACAGCTGTCGCTTGTCCTTCTGAAGTTAATTGCTCATTAGAAGGTGTTTCTTCCCCGCCCGACGCGGCCCCAGGCACTGTCGGGGATGACTCCATGCGATAAAGCTACCACCATCTCTGCTGGGTGTGTTATCAGATAAAACTCGGGGGAATTAGGTGCGAGAGATTTACAGGCCTGAATGTTCGGATTTAGCCTCTGCGTTAACATCGGGACGGGTTTGTCCTACCGTGTGGGTCCGAGGTGTTCCATCTCGTGGCAGCTGCTTGAGGGGCTTCCTCTTGGACCGCTTGGCCGAAGACTTGCTGAGACAGGGCTGGACACCAGTGTGGCTCGAGGCTTGCCAGCGCGAGCACACAGCCCGGTGCTAGCCCGGTGCTAGCGCGGTGGGGAGAGCCTGCCCTCGTTAGCCATCCTCACGCGCAGACGGGCCCTGCCAGCCCTGCAGCCGGAACGAGTTCCGGAGGGACGCCCGGAATTTGTGTAGCCATTGCGAGGCTGAGGAGCTGCCTGGGGTTCACGGTGACCAACATGTCGGCTGTTTCGCTTAAACATTTCGCACTCAGCCTCGTCTGTTGGCAGCGAACAGCCCCGAGCGTGCGGGCAGGATGAGATGCTCTTGTAACCTCGCTCCTTTTCCGAGCCGCCAATGCTGGCTCCCACCTGGACCGAGCCGCTAAGTAACTGTGTGGAACTCCGTGTCCTGCCCCGAAAAGCATTTGGGTGACGGGCCCTTCCATCTCCCGCTTAACAGGAGGTAGCGGGTCCTGTTCAGGAGGAACCTGACCGTGCTGCCGTTTAAGAGGAGGCCAGGTCTTCCCTGTCCAGGCTGCGGGACTCGAACAGTGACAGGGGCAGGTTCGGGAAGTCGTTAGAGCTTGTTCTTCGCCGGGGGCTGACTGCCTGAAACAAAGATGCGCTCGGGGCTGCAATAAGTCGCTTGGCTAAAATTCTTCAGTGTGGGATGCCTCGCCCTGTGGGGAGGGAGTTCGTTTATGCCTTTCTGCCTCGTGTTCAGCCCAGAGGAGGCTCCGTGCCCGAGCTGTTACCATGGAACAAGTGACATGCTGTGAATTCGCACCGTCATGTGCTCCTGTTCTTAGACAGGGAGCACACTGCTTCTGGATGGTGGGTGGGAAAGAGCTGTGAGGAAGATCTGTGTCAAAGCGAAGCTGTTTCTATATTTATGCAGCAGCGAAATCAAGTGCTGAGAAACCTTACAGCTACAAACCCTGTGTCTACAGCCTTCCCCGCAGTTTCAGCCGTCTCAGGGAAACACCGCTGGCAGAAACGTGAGCTGGAGTGTTCCACATTAGATCTTCATCTCGGGTGCACACATTCCAATCAAAACCAGCTGGCTCCCAAACTCCCTCTTTTTAGGGGCCAACGCAGCCGCAAAAAGAACGAGAAAAAGGACTAGTGTTTGTGCAACAAGGTAGGGAAATTTAGTGGAGGAATTAAAAAGCTGACCTGGCCTCAGCGCTCACTGTGTGGTCGGCATGCCCCCAAACCTTTGGCCTGGGGAGCCAGAGCTCTGCTTCCTCCACTCACACACTGCTGCACGGTTGCACTCTGTCTGCAGAACCGTTAGCAGACCGCTGGCTTTCCCAGTTTAATTTTGCTGCTTCATTTTCCTTCCAGAGCCTTCAGAGGTCTTTGTCTTTCCTCATTGCCCTGTCCCTGGTGGAGAGAAGGCAGGCAGCTGCATTTCCATTCAGGTGGAGATGTGCACATCCAGTGATGGGGGTGTGTGCAGAGGGCCTGGAGAAGCTGGGAACTTCTGGTACTACAAGATCAGAGATTGACTGAGGGTTAATCTTTAATTGAATTGAATAGAGTCCATTCTTTATTAAACAAAGGCTGCTCTCCTAATTCAGCTTTTGCAGCCACTGCTGCAGAAAACCAAAAAGGTATTTTCTGTTGTCTAGAGTTTGGGGTTTTAAAACGTTTTTAGTAGCTGTCTTTGGGTAACATTAGATTCTGACATTAGTACTGGGTGTTACAATACTCTCCTGGTTCTTGAGCTGTTTTGCAGGGGCTCAGATAGGGGGGTAGCGCTGCTTGTGCTTGATGCCCCTTTTCGAGTGAGCTGGAGTCAAGTGAGCAGCTTAACCACAGGGGCCTCTTTTTCTTCAGATCCGGAAACACCTGCCGAAAGGGCTGGGTTCTCGTGGGCTGCACGAAGAGAAGCCCCACAGAAACAGCCACATAACGATAGCTGACGTTTGGTGCATCGAGTTAAATCCCAGGCAGCTCATGGTGTCATTTCACCAGATGCAGAGCAAAGACTGGGGTGCAGAGCAGCAGCTTCTGTGAAAGGTGTTTGCCACAGCAGGCTGTGTGCTGGGAGAACACGGGGAGGTCTGGGTCACCTACTGGACACACAGAATTTGCAAAACGATTGTAAAACGTTGGTGGTCTGATCTGCACCCTGTGCTACAAGGCACGTGCTTCAGAGCTGCTGTCCCCTGGGCTGGGGGACAGCACATGGCCCTGTGGTGGCACTGGTCTGGGGTGCGACACGTGAGCCAGGGGAGGAAGCCCTGCGTGCTGGGTTGGAGCAGTCGGTTGCTTTTACTCCCTCTGAACAATTTATTGTGCAACGGTCTGCACAAAAGCCTAGGGTGGGTCCCAGGCTGCTACAGGAGCAGGCAAGCCCACAGAGGGGTGGCAGCTTGTAAGGCCTGATGGGACAAGCAGTTCAACAACTTGGCTTCCCGCTTTCAGCAGCTGCTCACTGCACACGGTTCAATGCCCGAGTTACAAACATCACTTCCTCAACAAAACAGAGGCTGGTAATTAACTGCCAATATCTGGGCAAGAGTCGTCCTACCTGTCTTAGAGCTTGCTTGCAAAGGCAGCCTCTGGCAAGCTGCTGACACCCCGTACATCTTCCATGCACAGTCTCTTAATGAACGGGTATGAACTGCAGCGCTGGAGACCCTGGTGGGGACGATCTCTCTGGTCCAAGAAAGCCACCCCTGCGTTGTACAAGCCCAGCTGGGTCTGTCGGCTCCTGCCCCTCCAAGTGCCGTTTCCTACCCGCGCCTCTGGGCACGGGCGTGCGGATCACGCGTGAGCGCTCTGACGGACACACACACGCACACGGATGCACGGGTGAGTGTGCGGGTGGCTCTGGCCCGCAGCAAGCTGAGCCTGCCGTCCAAGCCCGCTGTGTCGCCCAGCCTGACTAGCCCCTCACGCTCGGGGAAAGCCGCAGTTCCTTTACGCTTGGCCGCGCACGCCCGGAGGGGAGGGCAGGGGGCTGAAACGAGCGGTGGGCGAGCTCTCCCCCTGCCCCTCCGCTTGCCCCGCGCTGTTTGCAGCCTTCGTCGCCGGCACAGCCTCTCTGCAGCCGGCCCTCGATGCTCGCGGTAAGTGGAAGCGGGGGTCGCCAGCAGCTCGCCTGTTCCGTGCCGGGGTAAGCGGCGGCGGGGTGGCTTTCTCCCTCGTTGGCTCAAGAGTAAGCGCCAGGCTGGAGCAGTTCGGCTTTGCTCGGGGTTCCTCGACCTCGAGCCCGTGAAAATAGCAGGTACCTGCGGGGCTGCAGGGGCGTCCGGAGCGTTGCAACAGCCCTCGGTTTCACCCCAGGTTCCCTTCAGGTGTCTGTCCGAGTGTCTGCAGTTAGCGAGTCCTGCAAAAGCGATGGGGCTGAGAGCACGGGGCACCGGCTTGTGAGCTGTCAGCACCGCCCGGGGCAGAGCAGCTCTCGGTACACCGGGCACCGTGCCTCCTGTACGTCTTTTAGCGAGCTGGTTATTCATCGTTTTAAGGTTGGAGCTCTTCAAGTCAAAACCTGCAGGGTCTGATGATGTCCAAGGCTTGATCTCCACGAGGGGTATTTGTGCTACTTCCAGTCTTCACATTAGTTTACGGTGACTTTTTGAGGATCACGCACACACGTAATTTTGCCTCCCCCTGACACAGACAGAGTCTGTCAGCAAATGGTCTATTTGGTCACCTTGCTGGTGTAAAACAAGGTTAGAGTTGTCTGTTTCAGTGATTCCTGCTCATCAGGCAGTGGCTGGATCTCCAAAGCTGCTGTGCCGAGCTATTCCTCCTCTCCCTCACGACCCAGCCTAAGGCCTCGGTTTCCCCAGCACATTTGCCACGTGGATGTTTTAATTACAGGGATTTATTATTTTGCAGTCACAGAGAGAGTCGTAGCCACCGTGGCGTTCATGTTGAGGAACACGAGCAAGAGGACTGCAGCTCAGTGTCAACACAACAGCACACTAGTTCTGCAACAGCTTGTGGTGCAGTCGTAGCAGGGGAAGCTGCCAAGTACGTGCTGGGGAATGAGCAGATCGAAGTATACTATCGCAGCTCTGTCTTTGCAGCGTGCTCCGCGGGGAGAGCAGAGCAAAGCCGTCTGTCATTGCAGAGCCTCCTGAAAACTAGGCTGGGTATTAAAAATGCAGTAAGAAGCTGCCTCGTTTCTGTTGTCACCCAGGTAACTCCTGAACACGCTGATGGAATGCAGCACAGGGAGTGCCCTCACTTCAAACTCCCATGTGCAAGGTGACACTAAATTCTTGTGATCCTGCTTCTCACATACTAGTTGGTCTGTACTGAGCCTGTAACAAGTGGTCGGATGACAGAATGAGGGTTATCTGTGTTGAGCATCTTTTGTGTTCTTGCTACAAAGGATCCTCTGAAGCAAAGGGAGTCACTTTGTATTACCCACATTTCAATTAAAGGCTACCTGGGTTTGATCTTTTGAAGAGGGATCAGCAAAGGGGCCTGAGAACTGTCGAGGTAAGGAGACTGAGGATCCCCACTTCTGCAGAGTTAACTGGACACCACCGTGATAACTTGGACCGCACAACAGACTAGAGAAATTCTTTAAGGAAAATGCAGTTTAATACAAGAATGCACAAGGTTCAAACACAGTTGGAATAGACAGAGGGAACAGCATGCACAGTGACCAACAGCTTTAAAAGCAGGACACCTCAAAACCACATGGGCTCCACATGGGAATGGTCCCCTTCCCTGTAACTTTACAGGGCAGTGAAACTTTATTCAGTGTAAAGTGCAACATTTCTGCATCGCTCAGGACACCTCTCACCAAGTGCTGGGTAAAAATACACCTTCTCCAGCATTCCCATTACAACCGCACTATTCTTTTAACAGCCTCATCAGAATAGCCCCGAGACAGTGCTGCTGCAGCAGTGCCCAGCCAGAAGGAGTGCACACCATACTGCTTCGGAGGAAAGCCGGCAATCCCGAGAGCACGGCGGAAGACCGTTAGGAACTGCCTCTTGGTCACAGCCCTACTGTCCAAGTGCACAAATAGAGGGCCCTCTCCCTCAGGCCGTGCTGCCACGTACATCCGAAGAGCTTCAACAGGACAAACCCACATCTCCCGAGTTAATCTCAGCCTGATCAAATGCCTCTCTCGGCCCCTGTGAGGCCTGTGCAAGCAAAGGTTTGCAGTCCCTTCAGTCATATCGAGGTCATGCCTGTGCAGGAGCTTTGGCTGTGCTCTATTTCTGCGAGTGACCGCCATATCTTCTAGGCGGAGCGCAGCAAAAAAGGCTGTGGTAAACATGGCACGGAACAGCAAACACTCGTAAGGACAGCTACACACGGACTCCAGAGTCCCCAGCAGCAATCTTAGCACTTCAATAGTTACAGGAGAGCATTTATCATCTGAAGGCCCAGTCTTACATTTCAGCCTTGATACCACGTTGCAGATACCAGGATCTTGAAGAGGATCTGGATTACCTACAACTCTAGAGATGAAAGACAGTCCCTCCATATACATTATGATTTTTGCAGGAGGCAGGTCTAGGGATTCCATGTTGACCAAGAACTTTCTCACTTGATCCACTGGAATTGGGTCCACTGCAGACAAAGACATGCTTCCTCTGAAGGCGAGGAAAGTCTTCAAGCCCTCGTAGTAGACCTGCCACACATTACTATCTTGCGAGTCCTCCAGTAACATCAGAGCCTTCAGGGGGCGAGGGCCCAAGGGAAGCTTTTTTGGAACCTGGTTGGCTTCACCTGTTGAAAGAAATCCACATTAGCACCTTGGTAGATGGTCTCGCAGTCACCGTGACAGACAGAAGTTCTTGCCCTTTCAACAAGCTTCAGCTTTCCTTTGAGCTTCTCTGAAAAAAAACTGCCTGTCCCGTGCATTCTTACAACTCCCACCCACACTGCTTCCAACAGGCAGAGCCTGGGAGAAGGGTTGTATTTCCCAAACCTGTAAACCTCAGTGATTTCTCCCCTTAAAGAAATGCCTCACATCTAGTGACAGATCCAGCACACCGCCACGAGGTTTCCCCGGCCCCAGCTCTCCATCCACGGACACGAGTTGTTGGGTGCGGCAAACCCACCACAAAGAAGCCTTAAAGCCACCAGTGCACGCAGGTTCAACGAGCCCTCCCTTGCCGGGGTGACACCCTGCCCAGCGTCCCCGCATTCGGCACAGACCGCAGGACTCCACTCACCAGCATCTTCCCCGCGGAGACTCCGCGGCCCGGCAGGACTCCCGAGACCGCGCGGCAGCCAGCCCAGGCCGGGCTCTCGCCGCAGCAGCTCCATCATCGCCCAGAAGGGTGACTCAGGTGTCTCGATCCCCCAGTTCTCCATCTCCGCCGGACAAACGACCCCTACAAGAGGACCAGGACGCCCTGCCGCCGCGGTGCGCTTTTATAGCCCTGCCCCTCTCCTCCGACCAATCAGCGTGCTCCCTGTGCGTCTCTCGCCCAATGGCGGAGCGCGGCGCTGCGAGCTCCCGACCCCCGCGGAGCCGCTGCCTCAGGGCTGGGCGGGGGGACTCTCCGCGCCAGCGCCGCCGCCCGCGGAGCCAGGAGCTCAGGGTCGTTGTCACCCTCCTTGCGCTGCGCCCGCAGGGCTCTGCCCGGCCCAGCAGATGTTGAAGGACCCTGCAGAGCTTTGCTGAAGGAGAGGCAGCGAGCGGGGCGGGTGGTGCCCTGTGCAGACTGGAAGGAGGAGGCAAAGGGACACCGAAAGCCCCAACCCAAGTTTAAAACTCCCCTGTTGTAAGCTGAACCCCTTCCTTCTCGTTCTATCACTGATTACCTGGGAGAAGAGACCAGCACCAACCTCTCCACAACATCTATTCATGTAGTTGTGGAGAGTGATGAGGTCTCCTCTCAGACTCCTCGTCTTCAAACTGAAGAGCCCCAGCTCTTTCAGTCTTTCCTCTTAAGATTTATTCTCCAGGCTCTCCACCAGCTTAGTTGCCCTCCTCTGCACCCGCTCCAGCACCTCCACATCTATTTTGTATTGAGGTGCCCAAAACTGGACACAACACTCAAGATGTGGTCTCACCAGTGCCAAATTGCCAAATACAGTGGGATGATAACCCCTTCACTTCACCCTCTCCAACAAGTCCTCTTGTGCTGAGGACTCCAGAGCAGGATGCAGTACTTCAGATAAGGTGTCATCAGAATGGAGCGAGGGGAGAAAACCACTGACACACACCCCCCCACACCCCCCCCAGCCAGCTGACCGTGCGGCTTTTGTATGCGTCGCAGAACACAGCTGGAACGCTGAAGGCTCATGTCTGGCCTTTCATCCGCCAGTACCCTGAAGTTCCTCTCTGCAGGTTTGTTCGCTGTCCCTTAAGTCTGGGGATCCCTTGATACTTGGGACTGGCCTGAGACCTGTGCGGGACGCTGTGCTTGGCCTTGCTGGACCTCATGAGGTTCACACAGGGCTGCATCTCCAGCGTGTTCACATCTTTCTGAATGGCAATCCTGTCCCCCAAACGCATCTGGCAGTGTCTGCAAACCTGCTGAGGGTGCACTCAACCCCTTGTCTGCGTCGCTGAGACTAGACAGCACAGGTCTCACTACAGAAGCCTGAATCTCAGCATGGCAGGGATTGCGAGTGACCTCTGAACCTCCGTCCATACGGTCCAATCCCCCTGCTGGAACACGTACGGGGTCCATGGTGCGCCCAGGCTCAGGGGTGAGGCAGGCGGTGGGCAGCGGCGACCTCATTAAGCCGCGCAACACAGTAGGGAGCGTTAATGACCTGTAATTACAGCTAAGGGTGGCTGATAAGGAGCTCGGGTTGGAGCCAGCTGCCCGGAGCGCTTCTGCAAACCACTCCGTGGCGATCAGTGGGCTGCTAACAGCGGTCATTCTCACCCCTGCTCGTCTTATCTCACTCTCGACCCGCCCCTGGTTCATCCGCGGACCCTCCTCGCTATCGGCCATTCACACCCGTGCCGGAAGGTGCCCGGGGCTGGCCCGGTCTCCTATGGCTCGGCGAGTTTAAAAGGGCCGGTGCGGGGCTGCTCGCACAGTCCTCGAGGCGCGGAGGGATGGCGGAGCTCGGCGCCCTGCTCCGCAGCGCGAACGCCCCGGCGGGGCCCTTCTGGGAGATGCTGGCGCTGCTGGCGCGGGAGCCGAGCCTGGGCTGGCTGCACCTCGGGGCGGCGGAGCAGCCCTGCGGGGAGCGCGGCGCGGCCGGTATGTGCGGGCTGTGCTCTGGCGGGCGGCGGGCAGAGCAGCTTCTCCTTGGCTTGGGTTGGGATGCGGGGTGCTGGAGGTGCTGGCAGGTGGCCCCCATCCTGGACTAGGGAAGGCGCGGTCTCTGTGCGTGCTCTGAGTGCTGCCGGTGGTGCCAGCAAGGCTCGAGCAGGACATCGCTTTTGTTTTCTGCTGCCGTGCTCGCGAGAAGTCCCGCGCATACCAGACCTGGTGTCTGAAGCGGGCCTGATGTGGCCACGGAACGGTTTGGGTCACAAGCCCGACACCCCTGCGGTGAGCTGGATCGTCTCCGGTTAGGTCGGAGTGCCCAGAGCCTCATCCACCCTGTGCGTGTGGATTGTCCTTGTCCAGAGAAGTCATCGGGGCCGTTACGGGGGGCTGCATTGCACGGAGGGGAAGCTCTGTCTTTAGTGCTCTCGAAGTGATGCTTTCTGCCTGTAGTCAGCATCTGTTCTGTGCATCCTCTCTCACAGGGACGGAGCCCGGCTGCTCTCCAAAGCACTCCCTGGGACCTCGGCCTCTGCAGATGCTGTCGTTGCTGGAGTGCTCAGGGGATAGTGGGCTTTGGCAAGCCTACCTCGAAGGACTGAAGACATTCCTTGACTTCAGGGAAAGAATGGGAATGCCGGCAGCCTGGCCGATTCCAGAGGAGCAAGTTAGAGGGTTTTTGGCTGTGGAATCTCATGGTCCGTGCCCAGAGATATTGATGTGTGTGGCAGCACTGTCTTACGCGTCACGATTGACCGGGAACCCCGATCCTCTGGAAGACCCGATAACCCGTTCCATGGTGATAGGGTTGAAACGTCGAGCAGGCATCCTGCGGGATAA
This sequence comes from Rhinopomastus cyanomelas, assembly GCA_013400115.1. Taxonomy (NCBI): domain Eukaryota; kingdom Metazoa; phylum Chordata; class Aves; order Bucerotiformes; family Rhinopomastidae; genus Rhinopomastus; species Rhinopomastus cyanomelas. The sequence continues at coordinate 386,172 of VXBP01003162.1, forward strand.
ATGCCTGGCTATAACAATTGAGGTGTTGCGCTCTCTCTTAGGGGTCCTGGAGACTGTGTGCGTGACTCACTACGAGTGCTTACTGTTCCGAGCATTGTTTACTGCAGCGTTTTTTGGGGGACTTCGAACACGAGAGATCGTGGCAAAGAACCCTCGTGTGCTACAGCGTGAGCTGCTGTATCTGAGCGACCTACAGCTGATGGAGCGGAGAGTGGTGTTTTCCCTGCGCAGCTCTGCGGTGGATGAGGAAAGGCACGTCATCAGCCTTGGGTTGTCTGGAGAGCCGTGGGTGTGCCCTGTTCTGGCACTCCACAGCTACGTGGCAGCTCGATCACGACTGGCAGGGCCTCTCTTTGTCTGCTCGGATAACAGGGCAGTAACCAAGAGAGACTTCCTGACTGTTCTCAGAGGGGCCCTAGAGCTGCTGGGGCTGCGCCCAGAGCAGTACAGTGTGCATTCCTTCTGGCTGGGTGCTGCCGTCACTGCCGCACGCTGTGGGCTTCCTGGGGAAGAAATCACTCGCTTGACGAGATGGCCCTGTATGGTCCCCATGGGGGCCAACAGGAGGATGAAAGCGAAATAATCCCCCTCTTTCTGAAGAGTCTGCCTTTAACTGTATTTTTTCAGTCGCTGCCGTAGCTTTGTGTTAACCCTTGTGATGAGCCTTGTGTCTCACAGCCATCATTCACTTCGCTTTTACAGCAGCCTATTGCGCTGAGGGTCGGGGAGACTCTAGACTGCTGCTCGTGGGTCTTGTCTATCTGGACAGAACAAGCCTGAGGGCAGTTGTGTAGAACGAGTTAATAAACATTTACTTTTTTAAAAACAATATCTGCCTACTAACACTGACCTTGGTGTTGCCCCAAAAGGAACAGGTGACCTTATTGTGGCCTTCTAGTATCTGCGGGGGGCCTACAAAAAGGCTGGGGAGAGACTGTTTAGGACATCAGGTAGTGACAGGAATAGGGGGAATGGAGCAGAGCTGGAGATGGGTAGATTTAGACTGGATGTGAGGAGGAAGTTCTTTGCCGTGAGAGTGGTGAGAGCCTGGAATGGGTTGCCCAGGGAGGTGGTGGAGGCCCCGTCCATGGAGGTGTTTAAGGCCAGGCTGGTCTAGGGTTGGGTGTCCCTGCCCATGGTGGGGGGGTTGGAACTGGATGATCCTGTGGTCCCTTCTAACTCTGACTCTATGACTTGGTCTAGGTGATCCTGCTGCGGCAGGAGGATTGGACTGGATGATCTTCTGAGGTCCCTTCTAATCCCTAATGATTCTCTGATTCCATGATCCCGCTCTGTGTGAGGTGCCCAAAACCGAACACAGCACTTGAGGGGCAGCCTCATGAGTCCTAAGTACTGGAAATGATGACTTGTAGAATCCTCATGGCTATGCTATTTCTGATGCAGGCCAGGATGCCATGGGCCGTCTTGGCCACCTGGGTGCACTGCTGGCTCCTTGTTCAGATGCTGTCGGTCAGCACCCCCAGGTCCTTCATCCCGGAGCAGTTCTCCAGACCTCTTCCTCAAGCCTGTAGCACTGCAGGGGTTTGTTGTGACTGTGGTGTAGGACTCAGATCTTGGTGGTCTTGTTAAACCTCATGCAACTAACTGCTGCTTCTCTTCCCCTACGGTAATTACAACAGTGGCCAGGAGTTAATTGCTGCCTTAACAGCAATGTGTCACCTAAAGGTATCCCCTGAGACTTGTTTCACAGCATGTACTTTCTTCCTGTGGAACAAGCAGGGTATTGGATCCTGCCTGTGGGCCGCTCTGACCATCCTCCGCATTTTTCCCTCTGACGATTTGGCAGCAGGGGTGGATTTCCTTACAGGTCCTTTGGCTGAACTTATTTGCTGCTCACCTGTAGTGGATCTGCAGACCCCGTGAAGTGCTAGTCGGTGAGCGCCGGGCATGTAGTGGAGTCGTACGTATGGAGGCATTAACTTCCTTCGAGCCAGAAGACTGCACAAGAGAAACACAGCAGTAGATTATGCTTTGTGCGTCAGCACTGTTACGGACCCTCTTTCTGGTAGCTGGGAAGTTCTCTGCTGGGAAATGGCATTTTACTTACAGAGTCCAGATTGGCTCCCGATCGACTGCTCTGAGCACTTGTCTCAGTGTCACACACATGAGTGGAAGGTCTGGTGTATACAACGCTCCTGGGCTGCTGCAAACGCTGCCCGTGTCGCCCGGCCCCAGTGCAGCTGCACCTCTTCGGGGTGGCACCGTTTTGGTAGGTGAAAAAGAACATCGCTGGTCAGCATGGGAGCAGGTGGCCTCTGGTTTTGGCTGTTTTCCCTTTTAAAGTAGGGGCAGACGGCTCTCACAGAGAGAGTCCACAGGTTCTGCACAAAGGGCTCTGAGCGAGCTGCTGCCGAGCATAGGGGCTCGTGGCACGCCAAGGAAACGGAGTACAAGGTGGCACGCCAAGGAAAGGTTCTTCACAAATCGGGCACAAATGCAATGGGCTGTACTTTTCCTACCGATAACCCATCTGCTTGTCCTAGCACCAGCTTCAGCACAGGCAGCTCTCCGGTTACAGTGAGGGAGGGTTGTCAGAGCCCAGGCAGGCAGCGGCAGAACAAAGACCGTCAATCGCTCTAGGACTCGGACAGCTGCTGAGGGTACCGAGAGCCTCCAAGGAAACCACCAGTGCCCTGGCATCTTTATGTTGCCACGCGGCTCAATTACTCTTTGTTGTTAGTTCTGGATGGTGATAAACGTTTTTGTCCCCTGGAGTGAGGACTCTTATTTAAGGTCCTGGTATGAAGAGGAATAGCCTGTTCTGCGTCTCCATCTCTCTCTGGTTGCTGTTTACAGCAGTGATGCCTCAAGGTGAGAATACTGCTTGACAGCTGAATATTGCGTTGAGATGTATCAGACAGGGGCCGGGGTCCTCATGCGTCTCGCACGGGTGATCAAGCTCCACGAGCCTTTCATCTCTATCGTTTTACTTAGTCACAGCGATGTGCAGGCAGAACGAGTGATCGTGTACAGCCAGAACTTAAATGCTCTTGGTGAAGCTTTGATTTGTTAGGATGTCTTTGTAATGGGGAAGCTTTGCTTCCAACTCTTACTAGTCCAGGAAGCCGCCGTGAGTCACCAGCAATGCATGCCGAGCCACTTGCTTCCTACAAAGTGCCAGCTGGCGTTTGCACAAGTCTGGGGAGCGTCACTGGGGAGCCCTTTGCTCACAGAGACCATCTAAAGGTGATACAGAGACTGTCTAGAGAAAACGTGATGCACGAGACAGCTTGGAACAGTGAAAATGTCTTTTAAAACCCAAAGTTTCAGCTGAGTAGTTATCCTTTATGAGCAAGTCTGGAGAGCAGCAGCATCTCCAAACACACGGTTTGGGAAGGACGCTGGTGAAAGGATATGTTTGTGCACCACGCCATGGCCACCTCACGCAGGAAAGTAGTTTGGGCTTTTCCCAGGTGGTAGTGAAAAGTAAATTCTGAAAGTAACGAGTCTCCCAGCTTTGCCTGTAGTGAGGTACTGCAAGTCGTTAGCCTTAGGGCAGGTCTCGCTTGGTTTCTAATTTTGGTTGGGTAGCTGTGTGGCTAACTCAACGATCTCTGCGCCTCTGAGAGGTGCGAGTAAAACACTTCCCAAGAAAAGCAAGAATCTATGGATGCAGAGCTGGTTTTCTTCAATGGATATGAAAAAGCAGAGTTAGCTGTTAGCCTGCTGCGTGAACACTGGGCACACAACTGCTTCTGCACGAAGTGACGCTCTGCAGCGTGTGAATGACGCATCCAGCAAATGCCACTTGAGGCTGTAGAAAGAGGACAGCCTCTGATGCAGCTCAGTGCCTAACCTGTTGTATTAAACACACCTGTTATCTAGTTGTGGAAGCAGCCAAAGGAAAGTACGCTCACATGCTGTTCAACGAACTGTTTGAAGGCTACTCAAGTGCTTTAAGACCAGTGGAAGACACAGACAAAGTGCTGAATGTCACCCTTCAGATCACGCTGTCCCAGATCAAAGACATGGTGAGTAAGAGCACAGTCCTGCTTGTGCATTTTGTTCTAAACATGTGCAGAGAAGTACTGGCTGCGAACATTGTGCTTGGGGTAGGAAAAGCAGCTCGCATTTTGTTGTGACAGCTGCAGTGATCCTTCCCCACCAGGGTCACATTCTCCAGGTCCTTGTAGGTTCTTGGCTGATGGCATCAGCGAAAATTCTTTTATCAGTCTGCAAACGGAGTGCTCAGACTTCCCTTGTAGTTAAGTGTTGGTATCACACCCTCCAGGCAGCTTTGCTGGCTTTTAAATGCAAAAAGCGGGTGCTTTTTCTGAGATTTCCACATAAACTCCCTATTTCAGTCTTCAGGAACCTGTTTATGTATTTGGTTCAGGCAGACGGCCTTTCCAGGTGAATAAACATGTGTCTGGAAGGGGAACTGAGAAATCACTCTTTGTGGCTTCTGAACTAAAACTTACAGGCTCAACCAACCCTTCGGAGACCTTCCTAGAGCACATCTGTTAGCTGCTCAGTATTGTGAAGCTTGCAGAAGGAAATGAGTACGACAAGAGCCGCAGACAACCACGATTAAAGCTTGGCAGAGTGCAGGGGACAGGTCTGGGCACACTGATGCTCCAGTAAATCAGCAGCCCATGCAGTGTGTGGGCATTTGCATCTGTCTGGGAAAGCCTTCTTGTGGCCTCTTGTTCTGCCTTGCTTCTTCAAAACTAGACAACAACTAGGATCCAGGATGTGATTTCTGTTGCCTTCAGCTAGAAATACTTCTATGTTTCCATGCAGGATGAAAGGAACCAGATTCTGTCAGCTTACTTGTGGATTCGGCAGAGCTGGTACGATGCCTATCTCAGATGGGATAAAGACAAATATGACGGGCTGGATTCGATCAGGATTCCAAGCAACTTGGTTTGGAGACCAGATATTGTCCTGTATAACAAGTGAGTGTAGCTGCATAAAATTAACCCGAGTGTTTGTCAGAGGGAGAGGGTTGAAGGAGGAATTGACTTGGGGTCTTGAATTGTTGTCTCTTCAGCTTGCCTCAGCAAAGGGCGTGTTGTCTCAACCCTTGTTGTGGATCACGTAAAACGTTTGAACCAGACCAGTAGACGGGATCTGGTGAAAGGTTACAGTCCAGAGCAGAGCTGTTTGGTGTGTCTGCGCACCGGGAGCTCAGCTCTCTGGCAGCCTGGAGCTCTTCTGGCTGAGGCTGCTGAAACACCCTGAATGTTGTCCAGAGGAAGGCGGAATATGAAGGTTGCATCCCTGGTCTGCTCTCCCAGGGCAGCACTGACCTATGCATGGGTTCTTAGGCTCCTTGGTCCCGTTTGAGGACGAGTATGAAGAAGCCACGGCAAACTACAGCGTAATTCAGCAGCACTGATGTCAGGCGTTAATAGGCAGCGGTGCCCGTAGTTAACAGTTAATAGGGAGTTCCCACTAAACCTGAGCATGGGTACGATCTAAGAAGCATGCTGTTAATGGGGCGCATCCCTCCCGGCCCATGCCCCAGGTGGCTGCATGTCAATCCTGATGGTCACTTTTCTGTCTTTTAGAGCTGATGATGACTTTTCGGAACCAGTGAACACTAATGTTGTGCTGAGATACGATGGCAAGATCACTTGGGATGCACCTGCTATCACAAAGAGTTCGTGTGCAGTGGATGTGTCTTACTTCCCTTTTGACAGCCAGCAGTGTAACCTTACGTTTGGGTCCTGGACCTACAATGGTAACCAGGTAGACATCATCAACACTCTTGATAGCGGTGATCTCTCTGACTTCATAGAAGACGTGGAATGGGAGATTCACGGTATGCCAGCAGTTAAGAACATCATCACTTACGGCTGCTGCTCTGAGCCTTACCCCGACGTGACCTTCACACTGATTTTGAAAAGGAAATCTTCTTTCTACATATTTAATCTGTTGCTTCCTTGCATTTTGATCTCCTTCCTGGCCCCTCTGGGATTCTACCTCCCTGCAGATTCTGGGGAAAAGGTGTCTCTAGGCGTTACGGTTCTCCTCGCGCTGACAGTATTCCAGCTGATGGTTGCAGAGATCATGCCTCCCTCTGAAAACGTGCCCTTGATAGGTGAGCTTTATGGGCTTTGTCTTTAATTAGGGCTCGTTAATAGCAGGGCCCAAGGCCCCCCCCCCCCCCTGCAGTGTTGTGTAATTCGCGCCTTCTGGGAAGACAAAGGTGCAGTGTTTGTAAAACATGGTGATGAGAGTCTTAAAGGAGATGTGGAGCTTGTATAGGAGTGCTGCAGCTCTACAGAGTAGTGTTGCTCCTGGTTTATAAATTAGCCACGTCCATTTTCTATTTCTTAGACACGGACACTCAGACCGACCTCTTTGTGTCTTGCCATGAAGCTGGCAATGGAAAGCAATTTAGGAACCGGCATATGAAGTGCAAGCAAGAGCTGCAAGCGCAAAGTCAGACGGTTTTGAGAACCCTTTCTCTCAGAGCCTCTGGCTGCCCTGGCTGGGACACGGGTTGACTAACATGTGCCAACTATTACAGCGAGTCGTAACTCAGAGCAATTGATGACGCTGAATTTCAACTGATTTCTGAGAGTTCAGAAGGGCTGGTGTGCAGTGGGAGGCTGAGGTTCAGCACTGTCCTCTTTGCCATGTGCCAGGACCTCCTTCCTGCCCCAGGCCATTCTGCTTTCCAGGGTACAGGGCTGCCAGGCTGCCCTGCCTGAGATTTCTGGCAGACTGGAACACGATTGCCCTCCACACCGCATTGGTTTCTTTTTTGTGGCCAGTGGGAGGTTGTCCAGGTTGGGTCTAGCTGTGCTGAAACGTGTACCACCTGAAGAAAAGACAGACAAGAGGTCTCAGCAGCAACATGCCTGACTTTCTCAGCTGGTTGTGGAGACCACGGAGGTCTGATTATTCCTTGGCCTGCGTAAATGCAAAGATGCTCCTCTGCCGGTGTCAGGGCATCAGCAGTTCCAACAAAGCATCATCATTGCTTTCGTTAGCACATCAGGCAGTGGGATTTCTAACGTCCTAAGTGAAGCCATCAACATTCGTTTTCTGCAGACACCAGGAAAAGAACAAGGTTCTGGATAAACATTTTTAGCTGCTTTCTGAATGGGTGTGTGTTAAGAACCAGAGGTTGTGCCTTGGAAATAAGGGCACTTGTGATAACACAAGGCACGCACTTGTCTCATAAAGACGTGTCAGTAACCAGCAGGAGGCTTTTACTTCCATGGTTTTAGTGTTTGCTTTTAAATGGTGACTAAATCGTGATCCGAGCGCAGAGCACCGAGGCGATTACCTGTGATCTGACTACTGGGCGTCAGGGCGGTCACAACTGGTTTATGTTTAGCACTGTGTAATCACAGCGCCATTCCCGGACCGGGTGCCGTCCCCAATGTCGTTTTGTTCTGTGTTCCAGGAAAGTATTACATAGCGACCATGATCATGATCACAGCTTCCACGGCGTTGACCATCATTATCATGAACCTCCACCACTGTGGCTCAGAAGCAAAGCCGGTTCCACAGTGGGCCAGAGTCGTTATTCTGGACTACATGTCAAAGATCTTCTTTGTTTATGACGTGGGTGAAAATTGCACAAGTCCAAAAAGAAAGAAGGAAGAAGAATGTAAGTTAGAGGGGGGTGATGGGCGCCAGGGGAGGCACAAAGAGGTAAGGAGTCACCTTTCCAGCAGGAAGAATGACCATGATCTCAAAGAGCAGCTCAATGGAAATTTGAACAAAAGCTATGGAGTTCATGGCGAAAAGGTCAGAGAGACTGCTAATTGTTGTTCCTGCTACAAAATGCTGATTAAAAATATTGAGTATATTGCTAATTGTGTTCGAGACCATAAAGCAAACCGGGCCAAAGGAATTGAGTGGAAAAAAGTAGCCAAAGTGATGGACAGGTTTTTCATGTGGGTTTTCTTTGTCATGGTGTTTTTTATGAGTGCGCTGGTCATCGGAAAGGCGGCCTGACTGGCGATGAGCACACTGACATTGTAAATCCGAACGTACTGGGTTAGCTTGCTTGTTGAGCTTCAGGACAGGAGTGCCTTTGAGATCTTTGTCTTGCATTGCGTGACAATAAACAGAATGATTGTGCGGGCTGTGACAGTGTGTTGACACATTGCTCCGATGAGGGCTTCACTGCTCACACGAGGGCTTTGCTAGGGACTCGCTTTTTGTGCTGTAGCACAGGAGTGTGTCCCTGATGGGCACTCTGAGATGTGGTGGCCATGGTTTCCCACTGAGTGCAGTGGAGCTCTGCAGCAACGGAGCAGAGAGCTGTGTTCACAGGGGTGCACCCCTGCACATCATAAGGTGGTCAGACCTTTCTCTCCCTCCGAGAAGGAAGTGTTTGTGACACGGTGAAATCACCCCTTCACAACATTGCTCTATTTTTTCCTTTTCTACTGGGTCTACCTAACTTACCCTTTTGTTATGGGCTCTCTGATTGCTGTTTGTATCATTTCATAGACTTTCCCTTTCTGCTGCTGCCTTTCACTTCTAATACCACTGAGCTTACTGAATACGATTGTTGTCTTGATCTTGCTGTTAATCATTCCTGCTGCTGAATATTAGCCCACTGTCACTATGGCTCTGTGAGGCAGATTCCCAGGACTACTTCCTCACCAAGCCGGAGGGCCTGTCTCCTGTTCTCTTGAGCTGAATGTGAAGAAGAGTTTCTCCTGTGCTTCCTAGATATTTCATTCCCCATGACATTTAAAACAGAAGGCTACGACTTTTGCCTCAGCTGGTTTTATTTGCCTTCACCTACATTCACCCCATGTCCCTCATCTTTTGAACTGCTTGCAGCTCCTCTGCATTACTTAGCATGACAGCAGGATCCTACAGGCTTAAAGTGGTGGGATAAACACTCTGTGCTCAACACCTTTGCACTTAGGTGTGCGTATTTGCTGCTGAAACCAGCAAAATTCCGTCTTCTCTGTATTAATTTCTGCTCACCCTCTCAGAACAATAGAGCTCTGGAAGATGTCTCATGTAGTAAAGTAAGAAGCTACTACCCTAGGCTTGCCAGTGGCAGATAATTGGCTTTTAAAAAGCACCCTGAACTTTGAAACCCTGATATTCTAGGTGCAGTGGAGGAGGCAGGGTGACACTGTAATAGATCCCAGGCAAAAGTTCGCGTGATAAAGCTAATCTTCATAATTGTTGGGTTTTATGGGATCATGCTTGCAACACAGGAACTTAAGAAGGAGGAGTCAAAATGGCAAAGTGATGCAGTTGTTAAGCCCAAATTTGTTGGGAGAAAGGGGATTGTAATTGCCATGATGATAATGTAAACAATACAGGTAGTGGTTAATGGCAGGTTTTGTTCTGCATGGAATAATCAATGCTGTAAGCTTATCTGGATCATCATACATAATGCAAGCCCTAAAGTCCAGCCTCTGGTGTAAAGCTAAACTGGGTGGCTAGCCAAGAAAAAGTTCAGTATGTGGAAAAAGTCTCAAGTGTGTTCCCTGAATATTATCAGTTTCCAGAAAAGTGGGGTAACTCTCAGTAGCTGTTTTAGAAGACGAGCTTCTCCCTTTCGCTGTGCAGGAGAGTGGTCACACACATGTGCTGTGCAGTTCAGGGTTTTGCACTTACACTGCCTGAGGAAATGGGTTTGTTCTCTGTTGCGGAAAAAGGTACTGCCCAAGAGCTTGGGGCGTGACTTATTTAACGATAAGGGCGAAGTATTCAGCATATGGGGCTTCAGCATGGAAAACTGACGACCAAGGGTTTGTCCAGGGACTATGGTTGGCACAAGAGAAGTGGAGAGTTGCTGTTCATTCACTGCCTTTTCTGATATAGGAAATGGCACTGTATGTGACCATGGAGCAGTCTGTACGATATGTGGGAAGTCTGAGGAACTCCTTGCAACAGGATTTGTGAATGCCAAAAGATTACACCAATTTAAAGATTTGGGGAAAATCATGAAAGACAAGTCAGCTGTCTGCTAAATACAGCCATGAGGTGCTGGGACTTTCACAAAACATTACCATGTTCTTCATTCCATGTAGTTCCTAAGAGCCAGATCCAACATAGAACGTGAGCAGCAGATGATGGGAGCTGGTGTGTGCTGTACTCCTATGCAGGTTTCTACCCACATGTGCCCTTGTGTCAAAGCAAGGTGGCAGCTGGGTTTCTCCCAGCGCTGTCTTTCAGCTGTTGTGAGCTGGAAATGGCTCAGCAGCCAGTGGCCATTTAGAAGGGTATGAAATAGAGGAAAGGAGTGTTGGGAGGGATTGTTTTAAGGAGGTGGTTTAGGCAGCCAGAGGAATGGAGCTGCTGCCCTGGGTCGTTGGCGGAACAGCCCACCCAGCCTAGCACGTGCTACTGCGCGTTGCTGTCCGCAAGGTGAGTGCAGAGCTGCGCTGTTGTACGGAGAGAAGATGGGAGCTGCAGAGCTCTGTGGTCACCCGTGGAGCAGTGCTGCCTGACGCCTTTGCAGACTGGAGGGGAGGGCAGGACGGCCAGGACCAGGCCGTGCAGCATCTCTTCCGTAAGCAGCCGGCCCCGCACAGAAGGGCTTGTGCGTGTGCGGGCTTAGGGGAGCTAAATGAGCCCCGAGGTAAAAGGGGGTGTGGGGGTGGTGGAGCCGCGGGGGTGGTTTTGGGTGCAGAAGCAGCGGCTGCCAGCGCCGCGGCTGTGCTGGAATAGAGAGGGCAAGGCCGGGCCTGTAGCCCAGTCAGAAGCTACTCCTCGCCCAGGGGCAGGCTCGGTGCAGCGGCAGAATGAACGGGGCGGTGCAGCACAAGCGCCGCGAGCCGCGTTTCTGCGCTCGGTGCTGCCCTCGTGTGGGCGATATCGCGGTACTGCAGCTTCTATAGACTGAACGAATTGATTGATCGCTTTAGGGCTTAAGTTGATCAAAGCAGCCTCCCAGTAAGCACAGACCCTGTCCCAGGAACCCTGAACGGCTCCAAGAAGCTCCCGGTCACCGGAAAGCCCTTCCCTGTACCTCCCTTAAGCCTAAATGAGTTCCATGCCGGCGACGACAGCCGGCGTCCGCCGGACTAACGAGGTGGGCGCCGCCGTCTTTTCGCCGGCGCCCGGTGCTGCGGCCGGAGCGCTCCCGCCTGCGACAGACGCGCTGCGCGCCGAGTCGGCCCCCAGTCCCCTTCTTAAGAGCGGACATACTCCGCGGGGCTCTTTCCCGCGCCCGACGGGGCGGGAAAGGGGCAGAAGCGAGTGCCAATACGCGGAGCCGGGATGGGGCTGGGCTTACGAGCGGCGGGGAAGGGGAGTGACATGGCTTTGTCACGAGGGGCGGGGAACGGGCGGGGTCTTGAGCGGCGTGGGCGGAGCCAACCTCCGGGAGGCGGGGAAAGGCGGGTGTGGGCGGAGCTGCTGCTGCTGCGACGTTAAGTGACGCAGCAACGGAGTAGGCGGCACCGGCGTCGGCCCGTCTGGGGTCGCGGTTTCGCAGGTCTGCGCCCTCCGAAGCTCCTGAGCAGCGCCCAGAGGTACCGGGGTTGGGGGGGCTTCCTTGTTCTTTCCCGTCTCTCCGTTGACCGCACAGTAGTCAGAGACCGAATAGGGGCCGCGGGTTCGGGGCCCGGCTACGGATAGCGGGCCTCCTGTTGCCGGGCCTGTGTCGGGTCAGGCCCTCCTCCCGAGGCCTCTCGAGCGTAGGAGCTGCGTGCGTCCGAGTCGCTGCGTTGAAGGCTGGAACTGGGCCTCTTGTTTTTGAGGCAGATGGTTCCGTACCCCTTTCAGGGGTCCACGTAGCGCTGTCTCTGCATCCTCTCAGGAGGATTAGACTGTACCCCGAGCAGCTGAATGCGTCTAGGAAGCGGCAGCGCCTCGTTCGCCCGTGCTGTTTCTGCTGCAGCGCGTGCTGAGCGCGCCCCAAACTGTGTTTGTCAGGTGACGTGGATCGTCTGGTTGTGCTCTCGAATATGTTTGCACGAGTAGATTTTGGAGACTTCTTTCAGTGGCCGGAAAGGCTGTTGTAGACTAAGGATGCCTCTTCAGAGAGGATGTTTTGCTAACGACTGAGGTTTTGTCTTGATGACTGCTGGATTCACGCTGGTGGCTTACTTGGCAGCGAGGGTGGTGCCCGGAGCCGAGGCACAAGTGGAGCTTAGTCACGCGTGCTGACACATGCAGAGCTGCTTGTGCTGGCTGTGTTGGCTGCAGGAGCACGGATGGCAGCCTGGCTGCGGGAAGCTTCCATACCCCGGCGCTAAAAACAACCCCAGCTATTGCGCCACCCTAGTGATTGCAGCTTTTGCCCCACAAGCTTTGTTGCTCAGCTTCATGGTCTTGTCGTCAGAGGCTTGAGCACACCATCAGTTCTGGCTCTGGGTTGCAGCCTCAGGATCTTTCAGCCCCATCACTTAGGATTTTAGTTCAGCCTCAGCCCCAACTGATTTAATTGTTCCTTTCACTTCCAGCCTGACAGGAGCGATTTCAGCTCCTACCAGCCCCCTCCTTGAATTGGTCCACCCAACCTGGGATAAGTTGAACTTTGTTCATCAGGATGAGGGAAGAAGTAAGGCACAGACTGATAAACTGATAACAACAGACTGGTGAGAAAGGAATTTTAAGCTGTGGCACTTGGTGCCATGGTCCAGCCTTGAGCTCTGTGGTAATAGGTTGGACTTGATGATCTATGAGGTCTCTTCCAACCTTGGTGATACTGTGATACTGTGTGATACTGTGAAGATCCTGTTTTGCTGTGTAATCAGGAAGTTCCCAGGTCTGCAAGAAGATGAGGCTGCGCGTGACAAGACCACCCAACAACAGGCTGGCTCAGATAACTTCTCCAGTACCACGCAACCAGGAAAATAAGTATAAAAGAGACTGGCTTTTGGGAGAAAAGCGGACCAGTGGTGGAGCGAAGACTCCCCTGGTCACCCAGCACTGCACTTTGCCTGATATCACTTGCTGTATTAATCAATTTATAATTACTAATCCATAATTGGTTGATTGGATTGAATTCACAAATAACAGTTTGGTGCCGTGACTCGGATAAGGACAACCCGGTGGAGGTCCCTCATCGGGGAGGCGCCCCACTGCCTTAGTAGTGGCCCCGTTGCAGGTTACATACTCTCGGACCCTGACGAACCTAAATTGATATCAGGCAAAGGGAATTGGTACCCTGTAATCTTTGTGCACGAAGCCCGGGCGAAGACGCAGGATAAGCGCGAGTATAGATACCCCTTCGAGGGAAGGGAAGGAATTGGGATACCGCTCGATTGGGGTTGGGGTTCCTGAGGCACAGTAACTGAGACTCCCCTTCTGGGACAAAGTGAGTGCGGACCTCTGAGTAGTGCGTTTTCCATATCCCACGAGGGACTGGGCCACAAAAAGAGGGAAGTGAGTGTGTGTGTGTGAAGGTGCCTTGGAAGATGGGACAGAGGAAGAGCAAGCCCTCTGATTCCATGGGGATGGGGGCCCCAGTAAAGCCTCCCCGGATACCTCATGATAGTCCATTAGGTTTAATGATTAAATCATGGGATGAGTACCCTTTGAGGAAAGGGAACGATAAAGCTAAAATGATACATTATTGTATGAAAATTTGGGGAGGGAAGCAGATTAGAGGTGATAGCTTTTATTGGCCTGTTTTCGGTAGTTCCGAGGACTGGGTATGTCAGGCCTTAAGTATATATGTGAACTATAAGGAACCCTTTAATTTGGAAGAGATCTGATGTTAGAGGAGAAGGAGGATGCGATTAAGAGTGCCTGCCTGTCGCCAAGCCCATGTGTGATTTGTGTATTAGCTTGTGAAGAGGGCTGTAGACAGCTAGAAAATGGGTTGTTTGGCAGGGGCATTTCCCCTTTGAGAGATCTGATTCACATAGTACAACATGGTGTAAGTTTTAAAGTGCCGGCTTGATAGTCCTTCAAGCCCGAATTAATCCAGTCAGATAAAATCATGCAGAACTGGACAAAGTAGTTTAGGATCAGGACGCAGTCAGGGATGTAACAGTTAAGTTGTCGAATTACTTGGGAAATTGGGATTGAAAGTATCCANGGAAATTTCGCAGGAGGGGGAGCGCGCGCGGCGCGACGGGCGGCGCGAGGCCGGGGCACGAGCCCCTAGGCGCGCCCCCAGCTCGGTCCGGCAGCAGCAGGGCCGCTGGCGGCAGCGAGCGCCTGTCGGTCCCGTCCCCCCTGTCCCCCTCAAGCCAGGTCCACCCCGCCACCCCAGAGCTCTGCCTGGCAG
>VXBP01003163.1:0-18665 GCA_013400115.1 Rhinopomastus cyanomelas
TTCCAACCTTATCATTACTGTGATACTGTGAATGGTGCCTGTGTCAAACAAATCAACATTCTTTGCATAACTTCTTTTATTTTTAACATTCACATTCATTCCTTTCAAGACATGAATTCAAAATAATCTCAGTCACTAGATTTTTTCACAAAATACTAATCTGAATGTTTCACAGGAGCAACATTTCTTATTCTATTATTTATTGTACTTTATACAACATCTGAGCCATTTCTTGATAGACTAATTAAGAAGCTCTATTTTGGAAAAGAAAGTCCATTCTTTTCTAACAAGTAGCATATGTTTATAAAGACTGAAAATTAATAAACAATTTGCTTGATTAAACACATTTTTTATTCTTTATTTTACATATAAATTATTGTTATTATTTCTTTATCTGAATTTGTGTTTTCCACTCAATTACTTCAAGATTTGTGCCCTCCTTTCGACACAAAGCTGTAACAAACACATCCTCCTAATTTACAGACCTTCACCTAATGGAAGCTGAATGACTATTCAAGTCAATCTGTAATTATTAAATGTTTACCTCATGTCATTGTGCATTTCATTGTCATTTTTTGTGGTAATGGAGTCACAATCTTGAAGCATCAGTGCCTTCCATGTTTTATTGGCAATTATTGTTAGAATTTACAGGCCAAATAAATTACTAATAGCTTGAATCAGCTTATGGGTGGAAGAGATTGCAACACACGCATCTAGATATGACTTGTATTCTTCCATTGGATTGGAGTTACATATATTGTACAGCTTTTGAGGGGTTTTTTTTTTTTGTTAACTATGTACTTTGAACAAAGGTATTTTCTTCATTAAACCTTAGACAGAATTCTGAAATTATATAAAATTTGTCATTACTATATCTATGTCCAAATTTATTCTAACCAAGATAAGAACTGTTTATGAATGGTAATAATGACAGATTCATGTACAAGAGGAACAGTAAATTGTTAGTGTAGCTGTGTAAATCTCCTTAAAAAGTTATTCTACAAATAAAAACATCCGTCTTTCACAACAGAAAGAGAGATGAAAAAGTATCACTCACAGAAGGTGTCCTTTAAGGAGGCAAGCACTAGATCTCAGTGAATCTTTAAAACTTAAAATAATTTACAGGAAGTTTGCCTGTTTTGGACTTCCCAGTATGTACTGCAATGAGTTGTGTGCAACCCTTCATGCAAATACTTCCAAGGTTTGTGTCTGGAAATTCGTATTTATAATTATAATTTTCTTTTTCCGGTGTGCTGATTGGGGTGCAGTCATGCAAAATTGGCTAATAAAACATACTGAGCACCGCCTCAAAACCACATGAAGGTTTCATGACACATTAGAGCAGATCCGTCCATTAATTCTTTCAGTAACTGCTGATACAATGACAATAGATATCGTTTGTAAGAGCAACAAAGAAACTTTATGTAAAAGTTGATTATTTCGTGAGTCATGGAATGCTGAGTGGCACTCTGAATTATTCTATTTCTACTTCTAATTGAATTTCAACAAAGAAGTGATTGGATAGGTCTTTTCTGTGATTATTCCACTTGCATTTTCTTGCAGATTAAGGGACTGTTAAAAACGTTGAATATATAAAGTCAACACTTAATAGTGCAAGACTTTATCACAGTATTTTAACTCAAATCTTGTCCAGATCACAAACTTACATGATTAAACCCTTTGTGATTTGAATGCAAGTAGTGTTAGGTTCTGTCTTCATTAAATATAAATGTGTCCTTTTTGCTTTACCTTTATCAAAGAGCACTGCTCACTCTCTGGTGTACAGTTCAGTGGTAACAGACTATGTTAGATACAGTAGAGGCTAAGGTGCTAAATGTTTTAACACCCATTATCCAGGCTGGGCGCTTTAATCTATTTATTTCTTTTATCTGATTTCAGATGTTTTTGTTGAAGATAATAAATCTGAAAGCTCAACATCTATCTTCTCATTTTTTGCATCCATGCCCATATAGTGTTCTCCAGAGCACTGATATCTAAATCAACAAACATTATTTTATTCACTTATGCTCTGGGCTAATGGGCTGCCATCACTTTGTAAGATTCATTTATGGTTATTCCTTGGTCCTGAAAAATCCCACATCTGTGATGTTCATTTTATCACTTGGCTACACACGTGCTGTCCTACAACAAAATGACAAACACTTCTTGCCATATATTATTGTTCATTCCCATCTGTGAATATTTTACATAGTCATTATATGAATTACAAGATACAAATCCTTTCCTTCCACCTTTGCCAAATGCTGTTTTTAGCTTTTCCACACTCTGTATTCTATTAGGGGTATGATAGAACTGGAGTACTATGAACACAGAATGATTTATGTCACATATAGCAAGTGTGATTTAGAAACAAAGACCCTATTACTACATTATCAGTGATGGAATCTACAGTCATATAAATATCTTTGCAATAGCCACAGAAGACATGATGAGAATACAGCTGTCCTAACTATTGTGCCATTAAAATGTAGGAGAGGAGGATGGCTTGCGAAGAGGCATTTTCTTCGATGAAGAGAACGTAAATAACATACATCATTTACAGCTAAAATCAAATTCCTATCATACCAGTAAAATCAATTTTCCAAACTAAATAGGATTAATATTTCTAATAATCAGATTATCTTAGAGTTCTGACCTGGTCATGGAAATCAGTTACACAGCTATTAATAAAATCTACTTAGGCATGTACATGGGACATGGGCTACTGACAAGAAAGTCTAAGAGGACTGGGATTACCAGGGCCACTGCTCTTCGGCACTTGCAGCTACCTAAGTATCCTACGTCTTCTCTGCAGCCCATATACCATGAATTTAGGCATCCTGTGTCTCTGTCTAGGCTACTACAAAGACAAAATTTTTTACGTGCTGAAAACAGCAGACAGGAAAGATGTGACAGAGCACTGGAATGGGCTGCCCAGAGGGGCTGTGGAGTCTCCTTTTCTGGAGATTTTAAAACCCACCTGGATTGTTCCTGTGCAACTTGATCTAGGTGATTCTGCTGTGGTGAGAAGATTGGACTGGATGATCTTTCAAGGTCCCTTTCAATCCCTAATATTTTATGATTCTGTGTCCATTCAGAAGGAAGAGCCTAATCAAGAGAAATTGTCACCAGTTCCTCAGATCACAGATTAGTATTGGGAGCAGCCTCACAAAAGTAGCAGACAACTTCAATACCCCTCTCATTGTTGTCAAAACAACAACGAGGCATACAATTTTGTAATAATCAATACCATATTGATTTAATAACATTAAATACAATTAACCAAACCTTGCAATTTGTATTTTACCCTAGCTGAAATCTCTTTAATAATTTATAGAAATGAGCAAAACACTTTTCTGCAGTTTCTATTAAAATTCTTCTCAAGAGATGGGCAGAGATGAGAATTAGTTGAATATTCATATGCAGGATCCCTTCTGATCACTGCAATCACACAATAAAGACTGAAAAAAAAATTAATTTGCCACTTCTTGGCTCTAGAACTGGATGTTGTACAAGTGACATAGGATCATAGGATCATAGGATGTTAGGGGTTGGAAGGGACGCAAGAGATCATCGAGTCCAGCCCCCCTGTCGGAGCAGGACAAAACTATCTAACACAGATCACAGAGGAACGCATCCAGGCGGGCCTTGAAAGTCCCCAGAGAAGGAGACTCCAGAACCTCCCTGGGGAGCCTGTTCCAGTGCTCTGACATGTGCATGTGAGCACCAGCTACTGGCATCCATAGTTCATTCAGTTCATCTAAAACATCTAAGAGAGAACAGAATATGGGTTTTAAATGACTCCAGACAAGGAGATTCCACCACCCCTCTGGGCAGCCCCATCCAGAGCTCTGTCACTCTCAGTGGGAGGAAGTTCCTTCTCAGATTGATGTGGAATCTCCTATATTCCAGCTCACATTCCCCTTGTCCTATTATTAGATGACACTGAGAGGAGCCTGGCCCCATCCTTCTGACACCCACCTTTCACACATTTATAGATATGAATGACGTCATCCCTCAGTCTCCTTTTCTCCAAGCTAAAGAAACCCTGCTCCCTCAGCCTTTCCTCATCATGGAGGTGTTCCATTCTCTTAATCATCTTTGTGGTTCTGTGCTGGATTCTCTCCAGCATTTTTGTGTCCTCCTTGAAGTGAGGGACTGAGAACTGGACACAATATTCCAGATGTGGTCTCATGAGGGCAGAGTAGAGGGCAAGAAGAACCTCTCTTGATCTGCTAACAACCCCTCTTCTCATCCACCCCAGGAAGCTGTTGGCCTTCTAGGCCACAGGGGTCCATTGCTGGCTCATGATAAAAACAGGCTTCTCCATTCAACTGAACTATTTGTGAATGTCTCAAATTCTTCTGGTTCCTCACAGATGTCTTAGTTTCCCTTTAGAAAAATTCATCTTCTAAGTTATTCTTTGGACGATTAGGTGACAGCAGTCGACGCTTAAGCTTAGCAACGTATGACTAGATAATCATTTAGATAACTAATGTACACCCTGACCAAAACTATCCCCAAGCAATAGATTTATCCACAATGTCAGAAAACAGATTTTGGAATTCATGCTCTAAGTCTTTATTCTCAGATGCGTTTTTTTCAGACGGAAATTGTTAGGAAAAAAATAATTAGTAAGCATATTTGTGTAAGGCATGATTCTAATTCATGAAGGCTTTTCCACTGAAATGGAATTAGATTTTTTTTTTAATGAAAATTAAAGGCAAGCGTAATGATTCAGCTGTGAAAAATGATGTGTGTGTTTCACCAGCAAGAGAGCAGGATACATAGTGAAAGAATGTTCAGAAATATAACCTACTTAACCCTGTTCTAAATAAGAATCCATAATTTAATTTTCTCTTTTCTTTTGCTATAGAAGTCCTTCATGAACAAAGCACTAACCTCCTTGAGTCCAGCCTATTATTAGGCACTTCTTAATTAGCTAGTAATTCAGTATGCTATGGAACCAAAACATCTAGTATGTTTGTGAAATAGCCTAAGCACTGAAATTGGATTTTTAACCTTATTCTTTTCCATGGATTTAGAAAGGGAAGAGCTTCCACCTGGCTGACGTTTGATAGTGATTACATGCTACTTAAATACATAGTGCCTGCAGAGAAATCCCAATATTCAGTGAAATTTGGAACAAAATATGCAATGAGATAAAATAGATTTTAAAAGCCCTTATGGAAGTAGCAGGTTTCTCAGGAAAAAAAAAAAACAAAAACAATATATGTGAGTGTACAGGTCAACGAAAGCAAACTTTCAGGATATGGTACTCTGTTACAAACTCTCTGGATATCCACAGGCATTCTTAGAGTGAACAGCTGTAAGATGCAAGGTCTAAGTCCATATAACCCACACATCAGCACAGAACAACATCATTATGTTAGAAAGAGAATAAGACAAGTCCAGGGAGTCTGTTTAAAATTACAAGGCAGCAAATTGAACACAAGAGTGGCCTAAATAGTGCTTTGCTTTGCTTTCCCCTACACAGCAGGAAAAGTGTTATCATGAAATAAGATGCATGGTTCTAAACACGGAAACAGAGAAGCACAAATCTATGTCTCATGGAAGATAAATAAAAGAAGCACAATGTAAAATGAGTGCTACATCCCAATATATGTTTGGGCTGTTGTGAAAGCTTGTAAAATAGACTTTCTTGGGTAAATTATGGAGAAATGTTATTAAGCCACTGGAACTGTTTAAGAGTCAGTGAAGAGACAATATTCACAAGTGGGATCACATTTAAATTCAAACTTCTAAGATTCAGACCCTAAAGTACCTCATCTTCCCACTTTGAAATATTAGTCTATTTTCCTCCTTTGAATTGGCCTCAAAAGTACTTGTTACAACCACTGCTGCTTGCAAGTGTATTTGTTGATTTACATGGTCCTACACAATTTCTGACATCTGATGGAAGATGAGGACATGAAGACTGTTGCTGAGTGAAAGTTTTCCAAGAGCATTTGCTGTACCACAGAAAATGTTAAAGAGGCATTGTACATGAGCAGCTACAATCAGAATTTAGATGAAACAAGTCCCTTTTGCATGAGGAAAAAAACCCATCTTTCAAAAGTATTAGCAGATGCTAGGTGAAGATATAAATCTGCTCAGAGGAAACCTGGATAGAAAATATTTCTAGAACACCATCCAGGAAATATCTGCCTTTGAGGTGGGCTGGCATGCACTGAAAGGGCATAAATTGTAAAGTTTAACTCATGAAGTGGACATCTCTGGTAAAAGTTCAGCAAAAATTTATAGTCTCTGTGTGGCTATGCGAGGCAGAATGTTCCCACCTGAGGACACTGGATGCTATAAGGTTTCTTCTAAGGAGCTGGAGAATAAATAAAAGCGGAGATTGAGAGAGTTGGGGCTGTTTAGTTTGAGGAGGAGGAGGCTAAGGGAAACCTCGTTGTTCTCTACAACTATCTGAGAGGACATTGTACAGATGTTGGTGCTGGTCTCTTCTCACATGTCATTAGTGATGGAACCAGAGGAATGGGTTTAAAGCTTCAACAAGGTAGGTTTAGATTAGACATCAGGAGAAAATTATTCAGTGGACAGGCATAGGAATGGGCTGCCCAGGGCAGTGGTTGAGTCCCCACCCCTAGATGAGTTTAAAAGTTTCTTAGATGTGGTGTTGAGTGATCTGTTTTAGGGGTGAACTGGTAGAGTAAGGTTGATAGTTGGACTCGATGATTGCAAGAATCTTTTCCAGCCTGAATGATTCTGTGATTCTGTGTGACTTCCAAACCAACTTGTGCATTGGAGGAAGGTGGGAAAGCTGTGCTTTGCCTGACCAACCACAAAAAACAGGTGCATGTTCCCATAGAGAGAAGGTTACCGTATATCTCTAGACAGCATCATACACACTATATGAGTACTTGTGTCTGAGAAAGCTATCCCAGCTTCATCTGCAGCTGCTAGTAATGCAGTAAGTATAAGTGTAAGGTATTAAAGTATTAGCTCTTCCATCACAGCACTGAAATTTTGCACTTCCCTTTTAAAGAGAGACTACCAGATTCCATCTAAAGACCATCCAGAAGTAGGACCTTGTCTGCATCCCTCCTTTCAGTGGCATTCATTGTTTCTAGGGACCAGAATATCATAGAATCATAGAATCATTACGGATCGGAAGGGACCTCGAAAGATCATCTAGTCCAATCGGCCTGCAACAGCAGGATCACCTAAACCAAGTCACACAGGAACCCGTCCAGTCGGGTCTTGAACCGCATTAGCACAATCCCTCTGGCCATCTGGAAAATGTAAAGCTGGGAATAAGAATCACAGAATCATTCCAGTTGGAAAAGACCCCTGGGATCACCAGATCCAACCATCAGCCTACTCTACAAGTTCACCCCCCAACACCATGTCAAAGTGACTTTAAATATCCATCCAGGCATGGGGACTCAAACCCCACCCTGGGCAGCCCATCTCAGTGCCTGACCACTCTCTCCAGGAAGAATTTCTCCATGATGACCAGCCTAACCCTCCCTTGTCAGAGCTTGAAGCCCTTCCCTCGGCTTCTGCAGTTATTTTTGAAACATCATTTTCACAATCAAATCCTAAGCAAATATGCATGAAGCTCCATTTTACTTAAATATCCAATCTGAAGTATTAAGATTTCTGTTGGTAATAAGACATTATGGAAAAAAAATTTAAGAAAACAGTTTGTTCTAGACCTCTGTAATTCTGCTGTATTAAGAGAAATATTCATCTAAATGTCATCTTTGAATGGTTTGAAATTATCACCATCAATCATTTTTTTCTACAACGCGCAGCATTTTAAACTAAGTATTCTCATAGCAAACAATTTCTTGTACCATAAAAAATATTTTATTTTCAAATAAAGCTTATTGCTACATTCTGGAATGCTTAAAAATTGTTTGTCTTGTAATTTTCAATAGCATACTTTACTTAAAGGATGATGTTTTATAACCTCTGTCCCTTTGCATTTTAAATCTTCCATTGATTGTTACCCGATCTTGAACTTAAAATAAACAAGCAACAGTAGGTTCACTGATTCATATGGTCTGTGCTTGTTCTCATGCAACAGACAACACTAAGGTTAAATTTGTGAAACATCATTATTTTCTATTGCACTCAAAGCACAAGAGAAAGATCACAGGGACATCTGAGGATACTATTTTTGTCCCTTGGCTCACACACAGCTTTAGCTGTGGACCTTATAGAGTGTGTACAGAGTAGAGCCACAAAGACGATCAGAGGACTGAACATCTAACCTACAAGGCCAGCCTGAAAGAGTTAGGGTTATTCAGCCTGGATAAGAGAAGACTCCTGGTTCCACATCAATATGAGAAGGAACTTCTTCACAGTGAGGGTGACGGGCTACTGGAACAGGCTGCCCAAGGTGGGTTGTGGAGTCTCCTTCTCTGGAGATGTTTAAAACCTGCCTGTATATGTTCCTGTGTGACTTGGTCTAGGTGATACTGCTGTGTAGAGGGGATTGGTCTAGATGGCCTTTCGAGGTCCCTTCCAATCCCTAATCATTCTATGATTCTATGAACACCTTTTAGTATCTGAAGAGAGTCTACAAGGAAGCTGGGGAAGGTGAGGGCAATTTTATAAGCGATAGTAGTGCCAGGATGAAGGATGATGGTTTCAACATGAATGATACTTTGAATTAGAAATTTTAAAAAAGTTATAATCAGGACAGCATTATTGATTTAGGAATATTTATCTTCTTTAGGAGTAAGTATCCCTAAATTTCTTTAACACTTTACTTAATATATTTATACTTATATTTATTTTTAATGTTATGTATGTATTATATAGTATATATTATGAAACATCAATGGTTTTACTTTTATTAAATACTTACTTCTTACCTTCCATATAATAATTTTATTTCCCAGAAATTCTTTTCACTATAATTGTCCATAAATTATTTTCATAATAGTTTAGGCATCTTAATAAGTTTATCATTAACTTCTTCCTAATTTTTTTTTTAATTTCTAGAGATTTCATAATATTTCATTTTTCATGAAAATATCTTTGTGCTTAATTATTTTCCTCTTCAAAGTGTTAGATATGTAAAAATGTGTCAATTTTCCTGTTTAAATGGAAAATATAAAACTTTCATTTGTGTTTTCCACTATTTTAACCTATCAAGTTTCATTTTAAGGGTATTAACATCTTGCTAACGCTAACAACACAGTGCGTTTCACAGGAATAACTGAATGCTGATACATAAACATATTTCAGGCACTGGACTGGGTTTCCCAGGGAGGAGGTTGAGTCGCCATCCCTGGATGTGTTTAAAGACCATTTAGATGATGTGTTGAGGAGTAAGATTTAAGGATGAACATATAAGATAGGGTAGATAGTTGGACTCAGTGATCATAGGGGCCTTTTCCAGCCAGAGTGATTCTGTAATTCTGTGATTCCAGGATAGAAATAATTGTATACTGAAAAAAAAATAAATAAATATATTGGGTCAAAGGTCTGTGTTGGTTTGAATTTAGGTTTGAATTTAGGGTAGCTAGTACAGCAGTCTAAGATACGCAGCTTGAAATTCTGAGCTGAGTTTGGTGAACACATGAAACCAATACAAATAGTTTGGAGCCTCCTCTTACTGTTTTCCTTCTTCTTGTCACTCATCACAAGGTCTTGTTTGAGATAGAAACACATGTTGCTGCACAAATGTAGGGCCTTCAAGCACCAATGCAGGTTGAGATTTGAACTGCTGGAAAGCAGCTCCATGGAAAAGTATGTGGGAGTAATGGTGGGTGAGAGGATTTCCATGAGGCAGCAATGTGCCCTTGTGGCTGTCACCAGCTGACCATGATGGCTAGGCATGGAATGAACTCTAATCATAGAATCACAGAATAACTCTGGTTGGAAAAGACCCCTGGGATCACTGAGTCCACCCATCTACCCCACCTTACAATTTCACGTCTAAACCATATCCCTCAACACCTCATCCAAAGAATATTTAAGCATATGCAGGGATTGTGACCCAACCACCTCCCTGGGAAGCCCATTCCTGTGCCTGACCACTCATTCTGTTGAAAAAGTTTTCTTAATATCAACTCTAACCCTACATTGTTGTAGCTTGAACCCCTTCCCTCTTATTCCGTCACTAATTGCTTGTGAGGAGAGACCAGCAACAACCTCTCTACAACATCCCTTCACATAGTTGTAGAGAGTGATCAGGTTTCTTCTCAGCCTCCTGTTTTTCAAACTAAAGATCCCCTGTTCTTTCAGTCTTTCCTCATAAGATTTTTTTCTCTAGACCATTTGCCAGCTTAGTTGTCCTCCTCTGCATCTGCTTCAGCGCCACCACATCTCTCTTGTATTGAGGTGCCCAAAGCTGGACACAATACTCAAGATGTGGCTTCACCAGTGCTGAACACAAGGGGATATCCCTACTGCTGCTGGCCACACTATTTCTAATACAAGCCAAGATGACTTTGGCCTTCTTGGACACCTGGACACACTGCTGGCTCATATTTATCTTCTTGTCAATTAGAACACCCAGGTCCCTCTCTGCCAGACAGCTCTCCAGCCACACCTCCCGAAGCTTGTGGTGCTGCAGGGGGTTGGTGTGGCCCAAGTGCAGGACGTGGTGCTTGGCCTTATTGAGGCTCCTGCCAGTAACATCGATCCATCTCTCCCATCTATCCAAGCCTTTCTGAAGAGCCTTCCTACCCTCTGGCAGATGAACACTGCCACCTAACTTGGTGTCATCTGCAAACTTACTAATGACACACTCTAAGTCCTTGTCAAGATCATCAATAAAGATGTTAAACAGAGATAGTCCCAACACCGAGCCCTGTGGCGCACCACTGGTGACGGGCTGACAGCTGGATTTAACTCCATTAACCACCACTCTTTGGGCCCAGCTGTTCAACCAGTGTTTTATTCAGCAGATTTTGTGCTTGTCCAAGCCACGAGCAGCCAGCTTATCAAGGAGAAATCCATGAGGAACAGTGTCAAAGGCTTTTCAAATGTCCAGGTAAACAATGTCCACAGCCATTTGGCCAATAGTCAGGTCATCCTGTGATAGAACCTGCACTTAGTAAACCCCTGTTAACTGGGCCTGATCCCTGCTTGTTCTGTATGTGAAGTGCGATGGTACTTGGGATGATGTGTTCCATGACCTTCTCTGGTACAAGGTCAAGATGACAGGTCTATAGTTTCCTGGATCTTTCTTTCTGCCCTTCTTGTAGATGGGTGTTACATTTGCCACCTTCCAGTCCATCAGGACCACCCCAGCTAGCCAGAATTTCAAGTAAATAATGGAAAGTGGCTTGGTGACCACATTTGCCAAATCTTTCAGCACCCTTGGGTGCAACCTATACGGCCCCATAGACTTGTTTATGTCTGAGTGGTGTAGCCAATGGTGATGGCCTCATTCTGCTTTCTATCTCCCAGCTCATGAGGCCTATAGTCCCCAGAACACTGAGTTCCACTGCTAAAGACAGAGGCAAAGTAGGCATTGAGCACCTCAGCCTTTTTCACATCACCCTAGGTTTCCCTTTGAATCCATACTAGGATGGAGACCTTCACTGCTCCTCCTTTTGTTATTAATGTATTTATAGAAACTTTTTTTTGTTATCCTTAACAGCTTGTAAGAGACTGAAGAGGGACTTGTCTCAACATTGTTGGTCGAGACTTCTGTTTTGCTCTGCTGTTCTACAGTACAGACCTTGTTTTTAACCACGGCATCCTGTTAAAAGTCTGCGCCACTGGAAGGTTCCGAGAAAAACCATGACATCCTGCAATAGCAACCTAGCCGCCATCTGCGCGCGTCGGAGGTGGAGATGGGGAGGGGGGCACAGGGACTGGAGTCTCTGCGGGGCNCACAGCTGTAGCTGAGTTGGGCTCTAGATGTTCTTTGACCGTCCTGATTTTCTTTCTGCAGAGTTTGACTGCATCCTTAAAGTCTTCATGAGAGGCCTGTCCCCTCCTCGAGAGGTCACAGACTCTCTTTTTGTTCTTGAGGTGCAGCCAAAGATCCCTACTTAGCCAAGCTGTTCTCCTTCTCTGCCTATACATCTTTCATCTCATGGGCACAGCCTGCTCCTGTGCCCTTAAGACTTCCCTCGTGAAGTATGTCCAGCCTTCCTTGACTCCAACCTCTTTTAGGGCATCTTCCCAAGGGACTTGGTCAGTCAGTCTCCTAAACAGGTCAAAGTTCACCCTCCGGAAGTCTAGGGTAACAGTTTCACTAGTCCCTCTCCTTGTGTTGCCAAGGATTGAAGACTCAATCAACTCATGATCACTGTGCTCTAGATGAGCTCCAACCTTTACTTCTCCCACAAGATCTTCCCTGTTCACAAGAAGCAGGAAGAGGGAATCTTCCCTGGTTGGCTTTCTCACCAGTTGTGTCAGCAAGTTATCTTCCACAAACTCCAGGAACCTCTAGGACTGTTCCTTATCCTGGTTGGGTGGTCTATAACAGATTCCCACCACAGTATCTCTCTTGATAGCTTTACACATAATCATTACTCACAGTGATTCAACTGTATCTTCACCTGCATTCATTTGTATGGCTTCATGTGTCTCTCTAACATAGAGGGCTACTCCACAACCTCATCTTCCTTGCCTATCCCTTCTGAAAAGCTAATAGCCATCAATTGCAACACTCCAGTTGTGGAGTCATCCCACCAGGTTTCGGTGATGGCTATTGTACCATAGTTTTCTTGCTGTACAGCAGCCACCAGCTCCTCCACTTGCCCTTGCTGCGTGCACTGGTGTAAAAACTTTTCAGGGAGGGGATCGAGCACACAGTTTTCAATATTGAAGGATGATAGCCCTTCTGGTTGTCTGTCATGCCACCTTGCCTCAGTGGTGCTGGGCTACTATACCCAGGGTTTTCACTAGCTAAGCCAGTTGCCTCTCCTTCCCCCTTCATATCTAGTTTAAAACTTTGTCACTGAGCCCCACTAACTCCTGCCCCAAAAGTCTTTTCCCACTTTGGGACAGATGCATCCCACCTTCTGCCTGCAGGCCAGATGTCTCATCTGGCAGCCCATGGTTGAAGAACCCAAAACACTGTCTGTAACACCAGTCCTAGAGCCAGGAATTCCCTTTTCTGTTCTTGTCCTCATGAAAGCCACTGAAAGGGTAGAAGAGAAAATAACTTGTCCTCCTGATCACTTAAGTAGCCTCCCTGGGCCTCTAAAATATCTTTTAATTGATTTGGGACTTCTCTTGGTAACCTCATCACTTCCCACCTGTTCCTATTACCAAGGGGTAATAATCAGCAGGGTTTACTAGGGTGGGATCCTTATCCAGTGTCCCAGGAAGGCAGCAAACCCCCCTGTGAAGAGGATCAGGATGGCATATTGAGCCCTCTGCCCCCCTCAGGAGAGAGTCCCCCACCACGATTACCCACCTACCTTTCTTTTTAGAGCCAGTAGTGACTGTGGGTGTGGAGTGACCCAGCTTTTCTGGCACTTCTGGCCTGGCTGAGTCAATCCCTTCTCCAGCATCTAGCTCCTCGTGCAAAACCCTGTCCCTGTTCTGCAATGTCAAATGGAATGTTGGGGAACGCTGAAAGCGGATTCACCTGCTTTTCCAAGAAGGGATCTGTTTCCACTCCACTCCTTCGCTGAGGTCCTCTTCCAGAAGCTGGCCATAAGTGGGGAGGGAATCCTCTGATTTGTGTGATTTGCTTGGAGCCTCAAGCTGCTGTCTTACCCTTAGGTAGCTGCTCCACCAATCTATCTCACTGTCAATGTCCCTGATGCTCCTCAACCTCTCCACTTCATCTTTCAGATCTGTCACCATCCTGAGCAGATCATTCACTTCATCACATCTTACACAGGCGCTATGTCTGTCATCTTCTGTTAAGAGTGACAGGCTAAGGCTTGATACTAAGATGCTAAAGATGCTAATAGGCTGAAACAAGAACAGGGAGGACTCACTTGCCACTTTATGAGTTACAGCAAAAAACAATAGACTTGATTTTGAGGGAAAAAAGAAAACCCCACATTTAATTCAAACAACAGTCCCCATCACAAGAAACCACACAGAGAGCAATCACATGGTTCTTACTTTCCTGGGTCCAGCGCTCTTCTATACAGAGTACTGTTACAATTCAGAACGCCTCAGTTCAAGAAAGGGGGTGATATAGGACACCTCTTCTTCATTGGTCTTGGGAGATGGGGCAGCTCCACTCGTTTTCTGTGTTTGCCTGTTGCCACCAGGTGTGGAGGGACAAGAAGCCACTTCCCCTCACTGGTGTCACATACTGCAAAAGAGATTGGCCATGGTCACTTGATGTCCCGGGAGGGAAGGAAGAAGTGCCTAGGCCTCTGGAGAAAGAAAGCTTTCAGGCTCTTTTTGCCCCATCCCTCTCCCCATAGGGAACTTTGTACTGCACATCTCTCCTCCATGGCCCTCACTGATCAGTGACCTGTACCAGGCAGGACTGGAGAGAAAAACTCCATAACTGGCTGCAGAATGAGACCTGAGGGCTGCCAGTGACAGCACCCAGAGCACCTGCCAGCAGCAGAAAGTCTCTTTTGGCCCTTGTAGACAAGTTTGGCACAAGTCCAGGTATGAGCAGACTGGCATAAGTTGGGCTAGGCAGCAAGCGGTGTAACGTCACAACTAGTCTCTTGCTGATGTTCTGATCCTCTACATCATAGAATCATAGAATGTTTAAGGTTGGAAAGGACCTCTAGAGATCATCTAAGGTTACTCCCCTGACCAGACAGTAACACCTAGGGATTCTTAGTCTAATCAGTGGGGGAAAAAATATACAGACAAATGCTAAACAATCTTGGAGGTTATGAAAGATTCTTCTGGTCCATTCATCTCTGGGGTTCCACATGCTCACTCTCTCCTCCAGCACGACACTCTTCAACATGACTACCGTGGTGTGCTCTGCCTAGTGACAATGTTTATGCTTTATGTTTTCAGAGGTTATGATTATTCACAGAGGTAGTAATTGCCTCAAAATTTCAGAGGCAGTTGAATAACAAAAGATGCAGTGAGAATCCATCTTCCAAAGATTCTTACCACAATTGCACCAGTAACTCCTTCCCCCAGTACAAAACAATCCTACCAGGCTCAAAATATGACCCAAGTACACTGTAAACAAATATATGTCAAAAGTATTCAGAAAAGAATAAAGTCTGTCTTTAATGTTTTGTCGTTTCACAAAATATGTGACTCAATCACAACCTTTTATTTAACAAGACTTTCTACCCATTCTTTTTTAATAGGTAAAATAACCCATAGGAAAGAATTAATAAGCTTTTCAGTTTTCCATGTTTGTGTTAAGAAAGTGTTTCTAGTTATGACTAAAAGAATAGGAAAGAGCAGTTTAAATTCTCTCTCGTTAAGAAAGCTTCATTATTGAATGGTGCAGAACAGCCGTGGCTAGTTCAGATAAGTAAGCAAGCCCTTAGTAAGCACAAAGAAGATAATTGAACACCTAAAGGAGCTCTTCTGTTTCTCGGGGGTACATCTGGTTTAAGGTTTCAAAATTTCTCCACACAGAGAAAAACACAGATTGAATTGATTTTTAGCGCTCTAAGCTGGTGTTCAGAGCCTGCTAAGAGCACAGTTTGGATATGAGAGTCTCAACAGCCTCTACTGAAAAGAATAATATCCTTAGCGTTAGTGAATAACAGTATTTTCAGTGGAAAACTGTTGTATTTGACATTGCCTATCTACACAGACACATTCTTCTGAAATAATTCTGCAGGCAATCTGGGAAATGCCACAGCACTAAAGGTTAATTAAGCAGTAAGACATGACAAATCATGCCGTAGTGCAAAACTGTGCATACCTCAAAAAGACAATGAGGCAGAAGGTAAACCAAAATGCCTCTGGTGCACCAGAGCTATCTGTTTATTAGAATGAATGTGCACTGAATTAAGGGAAAATAAAAAAAAGGTCTTTCAAATATCCATTTGCAGTTTTCCACGTGCAGGTAAAGGGTTGGAATAAAAATTGACCAAACATATCGAAAGGATTAGAGTACAATTCAGAACCAATGCACCGAGGGCTACACAAACAGCAGGATCACAGGCCAAAGGACAATATATCACAGCACAGAAGCACTTCAAATTAATGACAAGTTTCACTGTTTTTCCATTCTCTTAAAGCACAGTAAGTTATCCTGTACCCTTACATCTAGAATTAACTTCACAGTGATTCACTGTACTAGTGAACTCATAGTCCTAACCCTGGGAAGACCTGAAACGATACAGACATGCTGTCAGATGTAACTATAGGAAAGAAAAATATTCAGCATGTCACTTCATTTCAGAATGTAAGTTCTGCCTGTGAAACACGGCAATATTGTAAGTTCTGCCTGTGAAACACGGCAATATTCCCAGTAAATGTTTCCGAACACTTCAGAACTTGTGACACAGTTATTCGAGTCTTTTCCTCAATAAAGATTTTGATTGTGATACTGGATGTGCCGCTTCGAGCTAAACAACTTCATGTGATATTTTAATTTTAATTACATATTCAATTACAATCATGTCCATCAACTGAGGTTTCAAGCTTAGAAAAAAGAATGTGTCAGTCAGAAAGAGAAGGTTTCAAGATAAATCCTGTTGTGAAGTTGCTACAGCAAAACTTTGCCAGATGCATTTATTCTTAATGGTTCTAAATTATTTCAATTTACTCATAACTAATTTAAAACCCATTCTCAGTGGGGAGGACGTTTTATATGATTATAACACAGCAAATCAGCACATATTAAATCTCTTTCACTTCCAGAACAACAGAGCTGTTGTTTACTCATCAGTGCAGTGAAGATAATGGAGCACTGGAACAGGCTGCCCAGGGGGATTGTGGAGTCTCCGTCTTTGGGGATGTTTGAAACACACCTGGACATATTCCTGTGCAACTTAGTCTAGGTGATCCTGCTGTTGCAGGGGGATTGGACTAGATGATCTTTCCAGGTCCCTTCTGGTCTTTAATGATTCTATGATATGAATGTACATGAAAGCATTTACCACAATAAAAGAGAGCTCTTCTTTCTTTGGAAATAAGTTGGCAGATGACACCAAGTTTGGCAGAAGTAGTGATGTACTTGAGGGTGGGGAGGCTCTGCAGAGCAATCTGGATAAGCTGGATCCATAGGCTGGGTGCAATTGTATGAGTTTGAAAAAGGCTGAATCCTGGGTCCTGCACTTGGGTCAAAGCAACCCAGTTTGTCACAGACTTAGAGAAGAGCAACTGGAAAATTGCCCAGCAGAAAGGAACCTGAGGGTGTTGGCTGATCATTGGCTAAATATGAGCCAGCAGCGTGTTCAGGTAGCCAAGAAGGACAACAGCATCTTGTATCAGAAATAGTGTGGCCAGCAGAGCAGGGCAGGAATTATCCCTCTGTACTGGGCGCTGGTGAGGTCACATCTCAAGTACTTTGTTCAGTTCTGAGCACCTCAACACAGTAAGGACATACAAACGCTAAACCCTCAGTCCCCTGCCAGAGCATACTCCATGTCCTTAGAGCACAGACAGCAGCACAGGGAGCATTGAGGTGCTGTGGCTCAGAGGCAGGAGTAAACACCTACCAGAAACAGGCGATAAAGCCAGACTGGGCTGTGAATTCCAGAATCACAGTATGTTACTGGTTAGAAGGGACCTCAAAAGATCATCTAAGACAGAGTCACAGGTGCATAGACTATTAGTTTGTTTTCCACCATCTGTCACAGTTTCCAGGTTGTAGTGTTTCCCTGAAGAAAACACAACAACCTACACCTGTACTTTGCAATAGTTTTGAGTAATGCAGAACGTTCTTGATTCCCTATATAATATAAAATCTGGTAGCTGCTCTTTTCAACCACCACTGACATATCTTGGTAAAGACATTGAGCTCTTCATGAGCACAGAGCAAGATTCATCTTCTTTCACAGTCAGCCCTGAGCACACCATATTTATACAGAAAAAGCAACTGTGTTCAATTGAAGAAGACATCCTACAAGGGTATGATTTAGAACAGTGAAAAAAGGTTGCTTTTTGCTGCAGAATAAGTGACCACATATACTATGTGAAATATTTTCTACGAATCAGTTTCTTCCTAAAGGTAAAACTCTCATATTTAAATTACCTTTCTGACATTCACAGACGTTGTCACATAATTTATTGTCATAAAAATTGCTTAAATTTCAGGAAATGGGCATTGCACATTTGAAAATAAAAACTGCTGTTTCCTTCTGCTTTAATATTGTTTTGGTGAATGGCAGGAGATGCCTTAAAAATTGAGAAGAGTGACCTAATTAATGTTTATAAATAGGGAAAGGGTGGGTGTCAGGAGGATGCAGCCAGGCTGTGCTCAGTGTCATCCAATGATAGGAAAAGAGGCAGTGAGTGTCACCTGGAACAGAGGAGGTTCCAAATCAATACGAGAAGGAACTTCTTCAGGATGAAGGTGACAGAGCCCTGGAACAGGCTGCCCAGGGGGGTGTGGAGTCTCCTTCATTGGAGATGTTTCAAAACCACCTGGATGTGTTCCTTTGTGCCTTGGTCTAGGCAATCCTGCTGTGTCTTGAGGATTGGACTGGATGATCTTTTGAGGTCCCTTACAATCCCTAATGTTCTATGATTCTGTGATCTATTCTTAAAGCAAATGGATATGAAGAAATATGTTACGTGTTAGCCTGTCCAAGTAAGTGCAGTGTTGGAGCTCTCTCACAGTATCACAGTATCACAGTAATGATAAG
>VXBP01003164.1:0-50409 GCA_013400115.1 Rhinopomastus cyanomelas
TCTCTCCAGCAGCTCTGTGTCCTTCTCAAACTGAGTGGCCAAGAACTGGACACAGTAGTCCAGATGTGGTCTCATTCAGTCTCATCACCTCTGTTGAGACCTTAGTGCTTTTTGCAGTGTATTTGGGGGGTCTGTTAGTGGATTTTGTAAAGAGTGGGTGCAGTGAGACAGGGGTTGGTCTATTGTCTCTAGGGACTGGAATTAGGAGCAGAGGAAATGGGGTCGGGTGATGCCAGGGGAGGGTTGGGTGACACCTGAGGAAAAACTTCTTCCCAGCAAGAGTGGGGATGCCTTGGAACAAGAGCTGCCCAAGGAAGGGGTGGAGGCACTGTCCCTATAGGGATTCAACAGCTGGTCATCTAGGGGGTTTGAGGAGCTGGGTTGGTAGTTGGGGTTGGTGAGGCAGATGCTTGGACTGGATGATCTGGAAGGTCTTTTCCAACCTTTCCTTAAAAAATGAAGCCTCTCTTACGCAACTTCTGCTAACACCCATCTCTTCCAGCGCTACAGGCTGGAGGTTTCACAGCTGAATGCACCTGATGCAGTTATTTCTTTTCTAGAAGTAGAAAGAGGACTGGCCCTAGATGAAAACATCATCTCAAAACCAGGTGTTTGCAGTCGTCTTTATTTCCCCTCATATTACAGGTGTGAGAAGAAGCATCTGGGAGTTTACAGCACAGGGACACAGCATCAGGGGGAGCCAAGGGAACAGGTCCCACGGAGAGGAAACAGGCAGACTTGGAAGACAGAGCAAGAGCTGCTGCTCTGGCTGAGAACCAGGGTTCTTGTGGCTGTTACTTCTGCTGGCTGGAGGGCCAGTGGCAGGACTGCTTGGTCTGATGGGACTGGATGTTGGGAATGACAATGGGGCATTTCTGCTGCATGGATCCTCCACCGCCGCCTCCAGAGCTGATGATGATGGTGCCGCTGCCACCACTGGATCCTCCACCACAGCATCCAGAGGATCCCCCGCTACTTCCGCCTCCCATGATTATCTGGCCTCCTGAAGACCCACCACTGGATCCCCCACCGCAGCATCCGGATGAACCGCCTCCTCCACCGCCAGAGCTAATGATTATCTTCTGGCTGGAGCCTCCTCCCATGCCACCACCATACCCTCCTCCCATGCCATAGCCTGAGGATCCTCCCCCGCAGCATCCAGAGGAACCTCCACTGCTTCCACCACCAATGATGATCTTTGAAGATCCACCGCTGGATCCTCCACCGCAGCATCCAGAAGACCCTCCGCTACCTCCACCTCCCATGATGCTCTTGGATCCTCCTCCCATGCCACCACTGGATCCTCCACCACAACATCCAGAGGAACCTCCACTGCTTCCACCACCAATGATGATCTTTGAAGATCCACCACTGGATCCTCCACCGCAGCATCCAGAAGATCCTCCACTACCTCCACCTCCCATGATACTCTTGGATCCTCCTCCCATGCCACCACCACTACTTCCACCACCAATTATGATCTTTGTTCCTGAAGACCCACCACTGGATCCCCCACCGCAGCATCCAGAAGATCCTCCGCTGCCTCCACCTCCCATGATGCTCTTGGATCCTCCTCCCATGCCACCACTGGATCCCCCACCACAGCATCCAGAGGATCCTCCACTGCTTCCTCCTCCAATGATGATCTTGCCTCCTGAGGACCCTCCGCTGGATCCCCCACTGCAGCAGCCTCCACCACCTCCACCACCACCAGAGCTAATGATGATCTTCTGACTGGAGCCACCACCATGTCCTCCTCCCATGCTGTGGCCTGAGGAGCCCCCACTGCAGCAGGATCCACCTCCTCCACCGCCAGAACCCCCACAGCAGGAGGATCCTTGAGACTGGTAGCTAGAGGAGCTTCCCCCGTGGCAGCAGCCGCCACTGTGGCATCCGCTGGACTGGGAGGACATTCCATGGCAACCTCCGGAGGACTGTCTGGAGCACATCTTAGGGCAGTGATCCTGCAAGAGACAGCACAGTTTTAACTCAAGAGCAACCACTGTCATCTCCTGTAGTGCCATCCATGTGTAGACCACGTACAGCAGTCCGACAACACGGTCAGACAGTCTCCTCAACCAGTGAACTTCATCTCTCCTAAGCACTCGCAGGCCCCAGCCACTCAGAGCCTTCTGCTGGACAGAGGTTGCCAGAACCCTGAAGCCAAACAGCCCATCGTTAGAAGCCTTTCACCCCACAGCTCTTCCATCTCCATCTCTCTACTGATGAAACTCACAACCTTCAGTCCTGACATCCACAGGAGATTTAAAATCACCAGAGAAACCCTCCTGCCCTTCAGTCCAGCACCCACCAGCTCT
Source organism: Rhinopomastus cyanomelas (assembly GCA_013400115.1). Lineage (NCBI taxonomy): Eukaryota > Metazoa > Chordata > Aves > Bucerotiformes > Rhinopomastidae > Rhinopomastus > Rhinopomastus cyanomelas. The sequence goes on from VXBP01003164.1 coordinate 2,319, forward strand.
ACTCTACCAAAGCACTTATGTCCTACAAGGCTCAAAGGAAGAGAAGAGTTGCTCCCTCAGGCAGGAGAGGACTTACCTTTTGGTCTCACTCAGTGCGTTACCTCAGAGGGAAGCTGAGCGAATGAAGCCCTGTGAGATGCACCAGCTCTTTATACCGTTCCTGGCTTTCCAGAGTGGGAAGTGAGGCATCCAGAGGAATGGTGATGGGTTTATTTACCAAACAAACTGTCCTCCTTCAGCCCACTTGTCCTGACTCATCGAATCAGGTCGCTGCCTCCTCAGTGCATCACTTCCTAAGGCACCCGCGCTTTGGCCGTGGGTACCGCGCGTGAGCTCTGCTCCCGTGGGCTGACCTCCAAGGTAGGACTGTGGGATCCCAGCTCGTGCCCTCCACTCAAGATGGGAAATGCTGCTGGCGTGGGGACTGACAGTAGAAGGGGCTGTGGAGACTATTTTGTGCTACAGGCTACGAGGATGCTCATTCTGGAAAGGGCTGTACTGGGTAGGACTGGTGTTGCTGGGGCAGCAAAGGAGTCTCACACGCCTGGACGTCCCCCCTACACCAGTGGGGTGTTGATCTAGGTTTCTGTGTGAGATGCACCTCAATGGACAGTATAAGGGTCTGGTGGGAGGGGTGGTACCTATTTTGTAAAGGAAGTGAAGTGCTGCAGGGAGAGGGTACCAGACCCAGCATCCACCACGTGCATCAGCTTCCTACTGGATGTTACCCAAGAGGATGAATCCACCCAGTTTGGGAGACGGCTTCGGTGTTTCTGAAGAAGAAACAAGATTCAAGGATGTGCTCTGCTCTTGTTGTCCCCCTAAGAACCTCCAAAACCTGGCTCCTGGCTTTCTTGATCCCAAGCCATTTATGAGGGCTTGGATGTCCAACAGCAAAAGTCCCACCCTGCTGAAGTGGGACCCCAAGTTTCTGTTAGCACCGTGCTGGCAACGGCAGTGTTGAAGTGGGACCCCAAGTTTCTGTTAGCACCGTGCTGGCAACGGCAGTGTTGAAGTGGGACCCCAAGTTTCTGTTAGCACCGTGCTGGCAACGGCAGTGTTGAAGTGGGACCCCAAGTTTCTGTTAGCACCGTGCTGGCAACAGCAGTGTTGAAGTGGGACCCCAAGTTTCTGTTAGCACCGTGCTGGCAACAGCAGTGTTGAAGTGGGACCCCAAGTTTCTGTTAGCACCGTGCTGGCAACAGCAGTGTTGAAGTGGGACCCCAAGTTTCTGTTAGCACCGTGCTGGCAACAGCAGTGTTGAAGTGGGACCCCAAGTTTCTGTTAGCACCGTGCTGGCAACAGCAGTGTTGAAGTGGGACCCCAAGTTTCTGTTAGCACCGTGCTGGCAACAGCAGTGTTGAAGTGGGACCCCAAGTTTCTGTTAGCACCGTGCTGGCAACAGCAGTGTTGAAGTGGGACCCCAAGTTTCTGTTAGCACCGTGCTGGCAACAGCAGTGTTGAAGTGGGACCCCAAGTTTCTGTTAGCACCGTGCTGGCAACAGCAGTGTTGAAGTGGGACCCCAAGTTTCTGTTAGCACCGTGCTGGCAACAGCAGTGTTGAAGTGGGACCCCAAGTTTCTGTTAGCACCGTGCTGGCAACAGCAGTGTTGAAGTGGGACCCCAAGTTTCTGTTAGCACCGTGCTGGCAACAGCAGTGTTGAAGTGGGACCCCAAGTTTCTGTTAGCACCGTGCTGGCAACAGCAGTGTTGAAGTGGGACCCCAAGTTTCTGTTAGCACCGTGCTGGCAACAGCAGTGTTGAAGTGGGACCCCAAGTTTCTGTTAGCACCATGCTGGCAACAGCAGTGTTGAAGTGGGACCCCAAGTTTCTGTTAGCACCATGCTGGCAATGGCGACGGTAGCTGAGATACCTAGTCACCGGTGTCTCAGCTCCTTGTGACTTTCCATAACAAAATTCCAGACATCTCAGCTGTTCCAGTGACAGCACTGGCTGGAGGAGGTCGTTCAGGTGTGTTTCAAGAAACCTTGCACCTCTGGTGTCTCCGCAGGAGGAGACAACGGAGGGTAGAGGATACATAAATGTGAAGCTCTTTCAGCTGCTACAAGTGTGGGTCACTCCTGTTTCTCCTGGGACACCTCCAGGCACCTGTCATCTGCCTCCTGTAGGACACTTCAGGCAGAGAACGTTTATTTTCCTTTCCCTGCTAATTGCCAGGACAGACCACATCAAGGAAATCACTTCCCACAGGGAAACTCCCTCTGAAGGCTCATACCTGGAGAGCTGTTCTACTCCTGTGGGAATGAGGAGATCCCTAGGAACTGCAGGCTCAGCATCTCAGCCCTTGGAAGGAGCTTTCTGGAGTCCCATCCCAGCTCCTGGCTCCACTGGAGGTTCAGAGGTGGAGTAAGAGTTCAGAATCACAGAAGGTTAGAGGCTGGAAGGGACCTCAAAAGATCATCCAAGTCCAACACCTCCATCAGAGCTGGAGTTGGGGAGGTCCCTCATTTCCCTTCCATGGCTGCTTGGTGCAGATGTGGGCACCAGGAGCTCCTGCACCTGGTGGACACGCAAAGACCTCAGCTTCACACCGGTACCTCCTTCGTGCTGGAGTTTCCCCATCTTTTCTCTCCTAACCCTGTCACAGTTCCTTTGGGCTTTGTGTGAGGAAGGGAGGCTGCAGCATTTCTCTTCGTGTGCCCTTGTGTGATGGACAACAATGAGGATCCATCAGGATCAGGTAAACATCAGACACTAAAAGATGACCTAAGTAAAAGATGAGTGAGTTTGGAATCTCTTCTGCAGGTGGGTTTTCAACGCTCTTGTACCGGGGACTTTTATTACGACAGCGTCAACTTGGAATGAAACCAAGTGGTGGAGAAGTCGTCGTGCAAAGCAAAATCCAACCACTCAGACACTGAAGCTCTTGAGAACTGCAAGTTTTATTGTCTTGTGCAAGCTCTAGGAAGCTGAGGCAGGTGACAGACGTACAGAGCAACCCTGGCTGCAAGTGGCTGACGCAGGCTGTGGTCAGCTGGAGAGGAGAAGGGAGTCAAGCAAATACTCTTGAGTTTACTAAAGAAGGAAATGTGAGGCATGGTTGTGTCTTGGGCTTTCTTGATCCAAGAGTCCCTTCTGCAGACACTACTTGTGTTTGATCTGAGGTGGCCAGGAGATTGGCTGGATCTGCTGTTGAATGGATTGACCTCCGGAGCTGGATGATCCACCTCCACTGCCACCTCCTCCAATGATGCAGATGGATCCTTGACCCTGGTGGCCTGAACCACCACCACCACCGCCACCTCCTCCTCCTCCCATTCCGCCACCTCCAATGCAGATGGGTCCTTGTCCTTGGTGGCCTGAACCACCTCCTCCTCCTCCCCCCATGCCACCTCCTCCTCCCATGCCACCACCTCCAATGCAGATGGGGCCTTGGCCTTGATGCCCTGAACCACCACCACCTCCACTTCCACCGCCACTGCCTCCACCAATGCAGATGGGTCCTTGGCCTTGGTGGCCTGAACCACCACCACCACCACCACCACTACTTCCTCCTCCAATAATGCAGATGGGTCCTTGTCCCTGGTGACCTGATCCACCTCCACCACCTCCACCACCTCCACCACCACTTCCTCCACCAATGCAGATGGGGCCTTGGCCTTGATGCCCTGAACCACCACCNGCCTTGATGCCCTGAACCACCACCACCACCACCACCACCACCACCTCCACCACTTCCTCCTCCAATAATGCAGATGGATCCTTGTCCCTGGTGACCTGATCCACCTCCACCTCCACCACCGCTTCCTCCACTAATACAGATGGGTCCTTGTCCTTGATGACCTGAACCACCACCTCCTCCCCCTCCTCCTCCCATGCTTCCACCTCCGATGCAGATGGGCATGTGGCTCTGGTGGTCTGAACCACCACCACCTCCTCCTCCTCCACCTCCACCAATGCAGATAGGGCCTTGACTTTGCTGGCCTGAACCACCACTGCCTCCACCACTTCCTCCTCCAATAATGCAGATGGGTCCTTGTCCTTGGTGGCCTGATCCACCACCACCTCCTCCTCCTCCACCACCACCACCGCCACAGATGGATCCTTGGCTCTGCTGGCCTGAACCTCCTCCTCCTCCTCCGAAGGAGGATGATATGTGGGTCTGATAAATAGCACCGCCACCTCCGCCGCCGCCGCCGCCGCCACCACCACCACAGCAACTGCCGCCGCCTCCTCCATGACAGGATGATCCTTGGGACTGATATCCTCCTCCACCACCTCCATGGCACGAGCCTCCTCCGCCACCACCACCATGGCATCCGCCAGACTGCTCAGACATTCCTTGGCTGTCGCCCTTCTGTTGATGGGAACCCATTGTCCCAGGCGTCAGAGAGTCCTCCAAGAGAAAGATAAAACAGTCCTTAGCAAAGCTGGGGGAGAAAACTGCTGCTACCCTGCCTCCCCACTCCCTTCCACAGGCAGGAAAATGTCTTCTGTTCCCTTTTTGCCTCTATCCCCATAAAATGGGTCTTTTGTTTTGGTCCGGGACGAGTGCAACCGCAATTATCCCTTAATAATTCCTTCTTGCGTGGCACGGCAGAAGGTACACGAGGCCAGAGGTTCACCAGAATCCCCTCTGTCCAAATGTAGCCTGGGAATTTTGGAAGGACTGTAACGCTCGTGTTAATGTTCCACAAGATACAAGAACCAAAGAACATGGATCATCAGCTGCATTGCAACAGCTCCCCTGCTCTTCGAAATTCCCCGATACCCTTCTTCTCAAAACATAGAGGAAAGAGGAGTAGACAGTGGGAAAGATACCGGCAGTGCATAACAATTAAATAAGGTTTTACAACCCTAATCCAGCAGGATGTTCTAGGTCACCCCTGCAAGGGCTTGATGGCACCTGCGCCCAAGGATGAAACCCACAGAGATGCTGTGAAGCTTGAGCACTTCTTTGGTGCTTAACCCCCACCACCAACCCCAGCCTTTCCTGCTAGCAGTAGAATTTACATTCATTCATCTGTCAGGCAAGTGCAAGGGACCTACAGGTCAGCAGACTGAGGTGTCCAAACCAACCAGAGGAGAAAATTGTTCCTCAAAGGCAAAATGGTGGTCAGAAGAGAACCCTTTCCAATGTAGATAGCGGTTGGAAAATGAGCACAGGCTCCCATTCGGTGTTTCAGTTCCTTCATTTCTCACTCTTTGCAAAGAACCCTCCAAAAACTCTTTGTCCTGCCCTTTTCCTACAGATTTATATCCCAGGAGTATTTAGGAGCTGCCTTTGTAGATGGCACCACATGGTGTTGGGCCCAGAGAAATCAGAGAGTCTCCAAAGACCATGTTTTTCATGTCCCAGCTCTCCCCCTTTTTGGTGTGATTATTTAATCCCATTGAGTTGAACGTTACAACAATAAGCCCCAAAACTCCAGTAAATATGGAGGAAGTGTTGGACCACGAGACCCCCAAAGCCATATTGACTCCCACCTTTCCCAGTTCAGCATTCCAAGGCTAATCAATCAATAGCATGAAATATCTTACCGTGTCCCACGGCACGAACCAGTGGAAAGAAGTGAAATGGAGTGAGGAGTGATGGCGTGTGGGAACTTTTATATAGTGTCTAGTCCTCCTCTTGGAAAGAAGCAGTGATTGATTTATTTACGGGCCAAACCCAAACACAACTACCCACTTACTTGGCATAATCTAGGGCTCGTCACTTCTGATTGGTATCTCCCATCCACCACCTCTTTTGTTTTCAGCTGTGTTAAAGTCGTCGGATGGCTCCACCTACCACAGGTGAAGAAATGGGGAGAAGCAGAAACACTCCTGGGATTTTCAGACTAAAAAACGAGTGATTTACTTTGACATCCTCCCACTCCCTGCAGAGGGGTCCGACATTCCAGCATGAGGGTGGAGAGAGGAACTTTTACCTTTATGGGCAGTGACAATTTATTTCTCATTCTATAAGATGGTCCTGAACACCCGGACGTGGCTCTGGGTTGTCATTATGTTGTGTTGTAACTGGTAGGTTTGTAGGAGTCTATTATAGGTTTGTAACGACACCCACACGATTGCCAGGGACTGCAGGGACACGCATCGGACTCTGCTCCAATGAGTCCCCAAAAGACAACACATGCCTACAGAGCGAGAGGCTGAAGTGATGCAAATCTGGGAGGGTCCAGGAGACCTATGGCCTTGTGGGGTTTGACCTACAGAGAAATGGAGGAAAGAGCCAAAGAAGCCCCAAAGTGCCCTTTGTGTGGGCTTGCACCTAAGGGCATGTGGGTTAGGACAGTGACCTCCTTGTTTTTAACCACAGCACAAAAGCAGAGGGACTGGCTGACCTCCCTCTCAGTGACGGCAGCGAGCACAGCTGCCACATCCTGTCACATCACGGGAGTCACCCACAGGCACTGGCAGAGCCATCTTTGCCCTCAGCCTGGTGGGCTGCCACAACTTCGTTGGCACTGCCCAGTATTTTTGCTTTGATTGTTCCTGACCTGGCTGGGGACACGGCCAGTTTGGGCAGATCTAGCTTTAAAGAAAATCCCAAAGCTGGATGGTCACCAGTTCAGAGGGTCACTGGTGGTTACGTCCACAGCAGCAGTGACAGACGCTTGGATGCCCTGGACTTCGACTGCGTTGCCGTAGGCAGAGTGAACGTGATGGAAGAGCAGCAAAAACACTGAGGACAGTACCAGGAGTTTTATATCCAGTGGGCAACAGGGTCTCTTTAAACCTCCCAGAGAACGTCCTGCTCTGGTGGGGGGATTGGACTAGATGATCTTTCGAGGTCCCTTCCAACCCCTAACCTACTGTGACAGCCTCCTGCTGGCTGAGTTCTACTTGTTGGGCTGCAGACAGTGTTTTGTCGCATTTACTGGTGGGTTAACAGATGCCAGTGGTCACTTCTGCCATCCTCCTCTTGTAGCACCTCATCCCCTAAACGGCGAGGAGGGCTGCTGGGGAGCTCACTCTGGACAGACAGTTTGCTCTCACTTTCCACGTCTTTCTTCCGCCACACTGGAGTTATTGCAAGTTCCCTCAACAAACCCCTCCAGTTCCAGGCAAGCTCTCAAGTGCCAGTGCTGGAATGTTCCCTCACTCAGACGTAGCAGACTGAGGAGGCTTCATTGCTTCAGAGCTACGCTTTGCACCAGAAAGCTGTGGGCTGTGGCACCTGCTAAGTGCCTCCTCCTTCCTTGTTTGCCCATGTGCATTTCCTGCCCTGGAGCACGAGACCTTCTCAGCCTTATCTCATCTTTGTCCTCATGCCTCTTGGAGGATGATGCTCTGTCAATGGTGTCTGCCAGCCTCACGAACCCCCTGCTGTACAATCACCCTCCTGGGAGGAGGGAGGAATCGTCATTGGTTGTGGACGACAAGGGACCCTTTGCCCAGCCTCTCTTGAGGGCTCTCATCTGGGACATCATGGACAGCTGCAGGGTTTTGTCCAAAAAGAAGATTCCATTACTATTACAAGTCTTTGGAAGTCTATCAGCCAGCCTGACATTTCAAACACTCATCATTTAGAAACCCTTGTTCTGGGTAGAAGAATCTCCACGTCACTGGGTGGGTTTTGTCTTCTTTTTATCCCATCAAGAAGGTGACGGAAACTGGTCCCTTCCAATCCCTAATGCGCTGTGATGTAAAATAACAGACCTGGACAGCAGGCTTCAGCCTTGCCCAGGAACCAAGGAGAGTGGCTGAGGCAAAACATCCCCCTGTGACTCTTTGCTTCCATAGAAGTCTTGTCCAAAACACTGTTGGTTGCTGCCAGCCAAGAGGAGCCCAGCAGACACAGCCCCTCAGTCCCTGGTGACCCCTGTGCTGCTCCCAAGTGACGCCACACAAGGTGCTCCCACCCATCCGACTGCTTGAGGAGCCGAGTGGGCAGAGCCAAGTAAAGAGAAATAAACCAAAAATCACCTGAAAGATACAAAAATCACCTCCCCTCCCCACGAAGGCTTGGTGCAGCTTTTCCTACTGCCACGTCTTCATCTACAAACACGCAGCTGAGACCATGCAGCTCCTAATGCGACGTCAAAGCCCCTCTGTGATGCTCCTGGACCGGGGAGGTAAGTAGGGCAGGGAAGATGTCAAGGGATTCAGTGTTTGTCTGAAAACCAAATTGAAGGCTGTGCCTGTAGCATGTACTTAGCATATCTGGAACAGCTTGTTTATCTCTCCTGCTAAGATTGAGGGCAGCCAGGACGCAGCAGTAAGAGCTTTAGCGTGTTCTGGTCCATAAAAGATGAGTTCTGGGATTGCAGAGACCTGTGCTGGGGAATGGGGCTTAGCAAAGCTTGACTTGGTTGCTCCAAACGAGGCTCCTTAGCTTGGCTGGATTGGACAAAGCAACAACAAAGCTGGGAAAGAAGTCTGAGGGGTGACCCCATGGATGTTGATCAATATGTGAAGGGTGGGTGTCAGGAGGATGGAGCCAGGCTCTGCTCAGGGGCACCCAGTGATGGGACAAGGGGCAGCGGGTGTGAGCTGGAGCAGAGGAGGTTCCACATCAATGTGAGAAGGACTTTGTTCCCAGTGAGGGTGGCAGAGCCCTGGAAGGGGCTGCCCAGGGGGGTTGTGGAGTCTCCTTCTCTGGAGACATTTCAAACCCACCTGGAGATGCTTCTGTGCTACTGGATCTAGGGGATCCTGCTGTGTTGGGGGGATTGGACTGGATGGTCTTTCAAGGTCCCTTCCCATCCCTAAAGCTCTATGATTCTGTTTCATCAGAAAAGTTAAACCCTCACATGAATTGAAACCACCTTCAGAGCTAGTTTCAGTCCTGGCTGAGCTAAGTGAGGTTTTAATCTGTAGTTCTAGAGGTGTTTTACTTCCACCCAACTGCTCCATCCCACTGCTGATGGACTCTTTCTCCAGGAGTATAAATGGGAGTTTCTGCACGAGACAGGAAATCAGAGAAATCAGAATGTGGTCACAGAATCACAGAGCATTAGGGATTGGAAGAGACCTCGAAAGATCATCCAGTTCAATGCCCCCGCCACAGCAGGATCCACTAGACCAAGTCGCACAGGAGCAAGTTCAGGAGGGTTTTAGAAGTCTCCAAAGATGGAGACTCCACAACCCCACTGGACATCCCCTTTCCAGCGCTCTGCCACCCTCACTTGGAAGAATCTGGGACTTAAACCAGAGCTTGAAAATCCCAACCCAACGCCTCCCGTTTAGATAAAGCCCCACTTTGATGAAGGAAAACACATTCACCCCCAGGGGCAGAGCTCCCCAGCTCCCGTGGGCGAGGGCTCTCCTTAAGCAATTTAATGCAGGAACCCCAAAGCACACGGTGTGCACTGACTATTTTTGCTCCCCGTGAAGAACAGTTTGTAGCTCCTCTATCAGCAGGGTGGAGTGTAATTGCCACGGAGGCAGACGTGTTCTCGTCTTGCATCCTCCAGCGGGTTACGAAAGACGTGCGATCCTCACATCCGTCCTGTTTGCAGGAGAAGGCTGAGCATCTGTAGGGTGGTGGGTAGCAGATGGGTGGGAGGTTGGGATGGTCAAGGCACACTGGAGATCCAGCCAGTTTCTGAAGCCCTCGGGTGATTTACTGCTTAATTCTCTACTACTCCAGATACTCTTTGTGCACTTTGCAGGCTGGTGGGTGAGGATGAGGAGGTGAAGGCCATGTGCTGGGGGATGCAGAATCATCTTCTGCTCCTTGATGCAAGTCACCTAAGACTTCAGTCTCTCCTTCAGTAGAATAATACAGGGAAAGATCCAGTAACATGGCCTGAGGCACAAAATACCTGCGGTGCCCAGCACCCCAGTGTCACAGATCACAGAGTAATCCTGGTTGGAGAGGACCTCCTAGTCACCAAGTCCAACCAGAAAACCTCAATCCACGACCAATCAACAGACTCAGACTAACACCCTCCATGCCTGCCACTACTGCAGGTCTGAAGCACCATGTCTACACTTTTCTTAAGTACCTCCAGGGATGGGGTTCTTAAGTACCTCTAGGGATGGGTAGCTCTGCTCTGGACACGTTCCAGCATCTCAATGTCTTTCCTATAAAGAGGGGCCCAGAACTGAGCACAGTACTTGAGGTGAAGCCTCACAAGGGCCAAGTACAAGGGCACGATAACACATCATGGCACTGTAGGACTCTTGTGCCAGCAAGGTGGGCACAGACCTGGACAACATTCAGGTCTACAGGTCCATGATACCTCCTTTGTGCCCCCACCTGCTCTGAGCCTTTAGGGGCTTGTCACAGTGGTCACAGAATCATCCCGGTTGGAAAAGACCTTCAAGGTCATCAAATCCAACCATCCGCCCTACAACCCCCAACAACTAACCCATCTCCTGGAGCACCCGGACTGCCTGTTTGTTGAATCCTCCCAGGGATGGTGCCTCCACCCCTCCCTGGTCAGCCTGTTCCAAGGCCTTGAGAAGGTCGTTGGTTCATGAAGAACATTGAGAACAGCTTTACCTCTGTGCATCAGCTCAGTGCCACCAGAGCATGACCTATATGCTCTCCCCTAACAGGCAACCTTGCTCTTGCTGCCAGACGTCTCGCTGATGCAAGATTTGCTGCTGGGTGTGACAGACACCCAGACAGCAGCTGCAGCACCGGCAATTCCTCCCTGGTAGCAGCCAGGACTGATGCCACCCTCTCTATGTGGCTGCAGTCCCTGCTCAGGTGCCATCTGCACCCTCATCCTGAGGACACGGATCCACCTCTGCTGAGCAGAAATTGTTTTTCTCCTTCCCACAGTTTCACTTCCTTTTCACAGCAGTTTCCTCATCCCCATCTCTTCAGACTCTGCCTCTCCACTCACTTCATCCTTGGTGTCAGACTGGTGCCAGAACTAGGAAGGATTATTTTCAATCTGGAAGTGTTTCTGCCTCCACCCTTCGGGTTCTTCCTCTGTTCTGAGGATCAAAGATTTCAATCCTTTCCTCAGTTCCAGCTCTTCCCTCAGTTCTACCCCCGAGAAGCTGCCCCTGTGTCCTTGTTACGATACTTGGACACCCATGATCTTCACTGGGACTCTTCCCTCCCATTTCATTTCCCCTAGTTTCAACAAGCAGAATGGTGCACACAACTTTCCCAAGGAGTGTGGACGCAGCGATGAGGTTGATGATGATGATGATATTTGCATACCCAACAAGAACAACTTTCCCCAATAATTAACCGACGACGGCTCTGGCAGTTGAACAGTCAATTGTTCAACGGAGACGTCTTGTCCTGATTTCACTTTTGTTTGGTCCCCAAGCTCTACCACCTTCATTCCAGCTGTGGGCACGCCCTGTGTTCGATCTTCTTCTTTCCCCCATCTTAGTTCCTCATTCTTCTGAAGCTCATTGGGAAATTATCAGCACTACAGTAGGAGTTTGGGAGACACGAAAGACGATGACTTGGGCCTGCCCAACCAGTAGCAACAACACCTGCCCAGTGCTGTAGCTTTGCAACGGCGTGAGGAGAGGCGATGCCAACACAGCTCTGTCTGGCTTTAAATCACAGGAGCTACATCAAAGGCAGGTCCTTGAGATCAAAACATGTCCAACTTCTCTGCTTAGCAGCTGGCGAAACCCAGCGGTGGGTGTGCTTGGATGCTGCACTGCACCTGGAGTCACCTCGGGTGGTTTTCAGGTCACAGAATCACAGAACATCAGGGGTTGGAAGGGACCTTGAAAGATCACCCAGTCCAATCCTCCTGCCGCAGCAGGACCACCTAGATCCAGTTGCACAGGAACACGTCCAGGTGGGTTTTACATGTCTCCAGAGAAGGAGACTCCACAACCCCCCTGGGCAGCCTGTTCCAGTGCTCCGTCACCCTCACGGTGAAGAAGGTCCTTCTGATATTTATACAGAACCACCTAAGTTCCAGCTTATACCATTGTATGAGCTCCAGCTTATACCATTGCCCCTTGCCTAGGTGTTGTTGGGAGGGCAATACTTGGCCTCATACTCACATCAATCTCATTTCACAAGATAAATCACCAAAAGAGGGACAATTTTACTTTTATTTCACACAGAATCATTGAGGCTGAAGAAGACCTCTGAGATCATTATGTCCAGCCCATGACTTAACATCACCCCAGCAGCCAGACCAGAGCACTAAGTGTCCTTGAGCACCTCCACGGATGGGGACTCCACCACCACCCTGGGCAGTCCAGTCCAGGCTCTGATCACCCTTGCTGTGAGGAAGGGCTTCCTAACATCCACCCTAACCTCCCGTGGCTCACTGTGATAAGAAAAGGCAGCGTGGGCAAACAGAGATGGTCGCTTAGACACCGGAACATCAAACATGTCTAAAAACCCCCTTCAAACAACTAAACTCATTCAAGAAATACCCAAGTCTTTACTGTTTCCTTTGGCGTGCCTCAACCCACAGACAAGTCCTACCAAGTAGGACAGCAGCTGGCAGAGAAATCAGAAATGAGGGTAAGTGAAAATTGAGCAACAGCTCTGCTCCCTGAGATGTGCAGATCTCTTATCACACCCACAGTCTCACCGCTGAGAGGTTTTGAAACGACGGTGAAGACTGCAGCACGAAAAGGGACGGGATGAAAGGCGCCGCCGTGCTGTGGGCACGGCTCTCCGACACCACGGATGTCCTTCCTCTCCACTGCTCTGGTGCTGGCAGCCATGGGACCAGATAGACCCAGGTATGAGCTTCGTGGTGAAGAGCGATGGGGAAAGCAATGGCACCTCCTGCACGAGGGAGGCACCCAGCTGCTGAAAGTGAATCCTTGGCTTCCTTGCACATGGCTCAAGCACCCAGAAGATCCTGGGCATAATCACAGAACATTAGGGAGTGGAAGGGACCTCAAAAGATCATCGAGTCCAATCCCTCTGCTGCAGCAGGACCACCTAGATCCAGTGTGACTTGACCTAGGGGATCCTGCTGTGGCAGGGGGATTGGACTCGATGATGTTTCGAGGTCCCTTCCAATCCCTAATGTTCTGTGATTCCACGACAAAGCAACCTAACACCCCCAGTAAGAAGCCAGTGCCTTCCATCAAAGGTCAATCTTTGGCCCATATATTTGGAATAATTCCAGTTCCAGTCAAACCAGCTCATTATCTCTGGTGTTGGACATCCCACAGGTCAGATAGTGGTCAGGGAGAGAGAGCCCCAACACAACCACCACTTCATTAGGTGGGAAAAGACCATTTCCTCTTGTTTAGTGATGAGGAATGAGATCCAAGAAGGGACCACCGGCCCACACCCACCCTAGAGTCCTGTGGGGTGGCTGCACATCACTCCAGAGCCAGACTTCCTGTCCTGATAAGGGCAAATGTGGGTTGCCAGGCAATCACAGGGCATTCAGCTTTGAGATGACTAAATCCTTCAGCTCAAGGCTGTGGCCTCAGAGACATCCCTGTTCTGGAAACATGTGACAGGATGCTCACGGGAAGCATCCGGCACCCACCCGCTGCCCAAGCCGCTCCTGTTGGGTGCAAGCAACACTTTGGGATCCTTTGGCTTTGGTGATGCGATTCCTGGGTTGTGGCACCGTGAGAAGAGCCAGGACTTGGTCTGCTCACGGCTGGTTTCAATGGCAGACTCTCCTCATGGTAGGTAACTGCTGTCCCCAAAGCAGAAGGATCATGCCCTTGGTAACTCAGCATTTCAAGATCTGCAGTGAAAGAGCCTCCTCTGCAAAAGGGGTCAAAAAATCATGTACAGGAGTTTTGCAGAGCCCATGTGCAGCACAGCATCACAGAACGTTAGGGATGGGAAGGGACCTTGAAAGATCATCCAGTCCAATCCCCCTGCCACAGCAGGATCACCTAGACCAAGTTGAACAGGAACATGTCCAGGTGGGTTTTGAATGTCTCCAGAGAAGGAGACTCCACAACTCCCCTGGGCAGCCAGTTGCACAGGAACATGTCCAGGTGGGTTTTGAATGTCTCCAGAGAAGGAGACTCCACAACCCCCCTGGGCAGCCCCTTCCAGGGCACTGGCACCCTCACTGGGAAGAAGGTCCTTCTCATATTTATACGGAACCTTCTCTGTTCCAGCTCACACTTGTCCTATCACTAGATGACACTGAGCAGAGCCTGGCTCCATCCTCCTGACTCCCACCCTTCATATATTTATCAACATTAATGAGGTCACCCCTCAGTCTCCTCCAAGCTCAAGAGACCCAGCTACCTCAGCCTCTTCTCACTAGGGAGATGCTCCACTTCCTTCACCATCCTCATGGCTCTGTGCTGAACTCCCTCCAGCAGCTCTGCGTCCTTCTTGAACTGAAGGGCCCAGAACTGGACACAACGCTCCAGATGTGGTCTCACCAGGGCAGAGCAGAGGGGGAGAAAAACCTCTCTCGCTCTACTAACCAACCCCCTTCTGATCCACCACAGGATGCTGTTGGCTTTCTTGCTAACAACAGCACTCTGCTGTCTCATGGTCACCTCAGCTGTCCTCACCCTGCTGTCAGACCAGCTAACACTGCTTTAGACTCAAACCTCTGCAGCCAAGCCCGTGGGGAGCTCCCAAGCAAATGAGTTAACCGTCGGATGTGACCACTGACGGTAATGAATGGGCCAATTAAGACTTTCCATTCGATGACTGTAATTGGGATGGGGGAAGGAGGCTGCCTCAGTGTCACAGGGCAAAACTGGGCAGGTGACCCACTGAAGGGCTGGGCGGGTCGTGAAAACAGGGAGCTATGCTGTTAAACCCGCCGTGCGATCAGCAGCAACGTCCTCCTGACGTGCTGGTCCTGCGCATGGCCGCTGTCGCCGTGGATCCATGCGGCACGCGTGTCTAGGTGACAAATGACCAGCTCCTCCAGGAAGCTCTCGTGGCATCTCAGAAATGTCCCTGTTGCCTGTCGGGGAGGAGAGAACGAGAGAAATGCCCACTGCTGGAGAGATCCCACTGGAGTGTGAGCTGCTGAGGGAGAGTCATCACCCCATCACTACCCTCTTCTGGTCTCCAACCCAGTCCCATGGGGTGCTGATGGTTAGCAGATCGAGAGAGGTTCTTCTCCCATCTACTCTGCACTGGTGAGACCACATCTGGAGTGTTGTGTCCAGTTCTGGGCCACTCAGTTCCAGAAGGACACAGAGCTGTTGGAGGGNCACCGACACAGCAGACCCTTGCCAGTGACTTCAGCTCATGGCACTGTTTGACTATTCCCTAGTCATGTGGCAACCCCAGAACCAACATCAATCACAAGTTGACGGCGTTGGAGCAGGAGGAAGCCTCGAGGTTCCAGAACATCATGATTTTTAAGGATGATGGAGCATTTTCCCTTCATCAACAGCTGACTCTTGGTTACTTACAGGAGGGCATGTGCAGGGGACAGCAAGCTCGTGACTTGTTTTGTGGGACACATCAGAAACACAATGTTCTGCATCAGATCGAGGCACCTGCAGGTGTCCTTATGACTCATTTCAGGAGGAAAAGCCCTCCCTGTCCCCTCCCACCAGCAATTTTCCTCCCAGGATTACGCACAGACTGACACAGGTCAGCCCTCTCTGCTCCTCTCAGCCTCATCCCACGAGCACCACCCAGAGAAAGGTGAAGGGAGCTGGGGTGCAGAGGGAGGAACCCTCTCCTTGGACTGCAGCAAACCCTGCTTCTTCCTGTAGCCAGAGGTCTACATGAGCACAACCAAGTGCAGCAATGGGACAGGATTTCCTCCTTCCAAAGCCTCCAGCTGCTGCTGTTACCAGAGAATCAGAGCGTTGGAAGGGACCCCCAAAGGGCACCCAGTCCCTAACCCTAACCCCTGCACCCAGCAGGGCCACCACTCCCCAGAGGAGGTTGCCCACAGCCCCAGCCAGCCTGACCTTGGATGGCTCCAGGGATGGAGCCTCCACCCCCAGTTCCAGGGATCCCCCACCCTCAGACTCAACAACTTTCTCCTCAGCTCTGACCCCCCTCTGCCCTTTTTCATCTTCCAACCAGGACCCCTCGTCCTGTCACTCCCTGACCTTGGGAACAGCCTCCCCCAGCCCTCTGCCAGCCCCTTCCAGGGGTTGAAGGCCTCTAGAAGGTCCCTCCCAGAGCCTCCTTCTATCCCCCTGGGTAGGAGCAGGGCAGTGACAGGACTGGCACACTGGTAAGACGATGGCACGAGCAGCCACACGTTAACTGCCAGGAGCTCAGCGCAAACAGCCCCTCAGGAGCTGGCACAACCGGATCAGGGGTCCTGCGAGGTCTGTGACCTCCACAGCCAAGGAAGCTTGAGAGTTTGGCCCTGCAGGTGACACTGCTTCGCCTCTCAGTGACCACACAATCACAGAACGTTAGTGGTTGGATGGGACCTCGAAAGGTCCTCTGTGAAACTTCCCTGCCAGAGCAGGGTCACCTAGATGAGGTCACACGAGAACATCCCGCGGTGGGTTGGGATCTCCTTGGAGCAGGAGGCTCCACAACCTCTCTGGGCAGCCTCTTCCAGGGCTCCATCACCCTCACCTGGAGAGAGCTTTTCCTGATGTCTACATGGAACCTCCTCTGCTTCAGCCTGTCCATGCAGAGCCTGGCTCCATCCTCCTGACACCCACAGTCATCAGCATCCAAGGGGTCATCCCTCAGGCTCCTCTTCTTCAGCTGAACAGCCACAGCTCCCTCAGCCTCTCCTCGTAAGGGAGATGCTCCAGTCCCTTCATCATCCCTGTGCCTCCACCCTGGGCTCGTCTCTGAACAGGCTGCCCAGGGTGGGTTGTGGAGTCTCCTTCTCTGGAGACGTTTCAAACGTCCTCCTGGACTGTTCCTGTGGGACTTGGTCTGGGTGGTCCTGCTGTGGCAGGGGGTTGGACTGGATGGTGTTTCCAGGTCCCTTCCAACCCCTGATGTTCTGTGAACTAAGCGGCCCAGAACCGGGCGCTAGTCCAGCAGCAGCCTCCCCAGAGCAGGTTTGGTAACAACAACTGGGTTAACTCTTCCTTCCTCTTAACTCTGGAGCATTTCTCCACCACTTCGTGAGTCACCAGCAAGCTGGTGCCACCCCGCAGCAGACTGCAGCACCTGCTTTTCCACCGCCGGCCGGCGTTGCGGCACCTTCTTATCACCGACGCCTGTGAGTCACCACCTTGTCACCGACACCAGCAGCTCCAGTTTCCAGGGCAGGTCGCCCCAGTCCCGCGGCTCCGCCTTCCCACACCCACGTCCGTTCTTTGCTTGCCCACAGCGCCTTGACGCAACAGCCCGGGTTGCCCCTTCGAGGCGCTGGGGCCGGGGGACTGGACTAGAGGCTCTTTCGAGGTCCCTTCCGATCCCTGGCGGTTCTGTGAAGTGGGGAACAAAAGCTGACCCCACCTGGCACCTCTTCTACCGAGGCCGGGTCGCAGGCTGAGCCCCGTGGAGGTCCCCGGAGGACACCCTGGAGGAGAGCTCGCCTGTCCCGCTCCTCGCCGGTCCGCACCCGCGGCAGCGCCCGGGCTGGGGCTCAGCGATCGCGGCAGCAGCAGCAGCTGCAGCACCGCCAGGAGCGGGGAGAAGGGAGTCGGGAGCGAGCGCCTTCCTGCAGCCCAGCACCGCCACAGGATGGTGCTCTGTGACCGTCCAGTTCCTCCCGTCGGCTCCGAGGAAGAGGGGGAGATCTCCAAAACCAGAACGTCCCCAGTCCCAGAGAATCGACATGTTCCCGCACTCGCCTGAGGGAGCCACCGAGGTGGTGGAGGGAGGGGAGCATCTCCCTGCTGAGGGGAGGCTGAGGGAGCTGGGAGAAAGGAGCCTGAGGGGTGACCCCGTGGGTTTTGATCAGTGTGTGAAGGGTGGGTGTGAGGAGGATGGAGCCAGGCTCTGCTCAGGGGGTTCCAGGGACAGGACAAGGGGCAGCGGGTGTGAGCTGGAACAGAGGAGGCTCCACATCAGTGTGAGAAGGACCTTGTTCCCCAGGAGGGTGCCAGAGCCCTGGCAGGGGCTGCCCAGGGGGGCTGTGGAGTCTCCTTCTCTGGAGGTGGTTCAAACCCTTCTGGGCTGTTCCTGTGCGACTGGATCTAGGGGATCCTGCTGTGTCGGGGGGACTGGACTGGCTGATCTTCTGGGGTCCCTTCCAATCCCTAACTCTAATTTCAATCGCACAAACCAGAAGGCACTGTCTCCAGAAGCTGTTGTCAGCCACCTCCCACCCCTTCAGAGCGTTAGGGATTGGAAGGGACCTCGAAAGATGGTCCAGCCCAACCCCACATTTAAACCACAGAACATCAGGGAATGGCAGGGACCCCAGAAGATCACCCTGTCCCACCCCCAGCACAGCAGCACCACCCAGATCCAGTCGCACAGGAACAGTCCAGGTGGGTTGGAAACTTCTCCAGAGAAGGAGACTCCACAACCCCCCTGGAGCCTTTTGAAGTTCAGCAGCCCTCAAACCACCCCGACTCCTTCAGCTGCTGCATCCCAACAGGAAAACACCCCACAAAGGCTGTGGTGAACCCAGACGGCTTCTAGGAAGCCCATTGGCCTGAAGGTCTTTGAGCAGAAGAGAAAGTCCTACAAAGGTTGGGGTGTGGAGATGCAGCTCATTGTTTTAATTCAATAGAAAGGAGATTCCTACGGCAGAGAGAAGGACCCAACAGGCTGGTTACCCCAGCTCCCTCTACATCTGTGGAGACAGACTGCCCTCAGCTGCCCCGTGCTCGTTAGCCAACGAGCCAGCCATATAAGCAGCCCCCCTTAATGCTTTGCTGTTGCTGCTGCAGGGCAGGTTTAGGTGGGGCTGTGGGCCAGTTGCCTCTGTGCTGAGGCATGCTCAAGGTTGCCTTTCTAGCAAGGAGGAGTTTTCTCTGCACAAGGTATGAGCCAAGAAGAGCCTGAAGTCTATAACCAGCTCTGTGTCTTCTGCTGTGAGGTCTCCCCAGGTACTTAATTCTTGTGTGAAGAGCTGGAATGAGAAAGGGTTTTGGGTGGGTTGGTGTCTGGAGGATGGAGCCAGGCTCTGCTCAGTGTCATCTGGTGATAGGATGAGGGGCAGTGGGTGTGAGCTGGCACGTGGGAGGTTCCACATCAATGTGAGAAGGAACTTCTTCCCAGTGAGGGTGACAGAGCCCTGGAAGGGGCTGCCCAGGGGGTTGTGGAGTCTCCTTCTCTGGAGGTGTTTAAGACCCACCTGGACGTGTTCCTGTGTGACTTGGTCTGGGGGATCCTGCTGTGTCAGGGGGATTGGACTGGATGATCTTTCAAGGTCCCTTCCAATCCCTGATGTTCTGTGGTTCTGTGACTGGATCTAGGGGATCCTGCTGTGGCAGGGGGTAGGACTGGATGACCTTTTGAGGTCCCTTCCAATCCTGATGATTCTATGACTCTATGATTTGATCTTTGTGTTGTCAGAGAGGACTGAGCTTCCCTGCTGCTGTCTCCAGCTGGAACAGACTTGTCATAAAATCATCATTGAATCATAGAATTGTCTGGGGTTGGAAGGGATCTCCAAAGCTCTTCTAGTCCAGCCCTCATGCAGTGAGCAACGACATCCTCAACTGGATCAGGTTGCCCAGAGCCTTGTTGAGCCTCGAGTATCTTTGGGGATGGGGCCTCAAGTACCTCCCTGGGCAACCTGTTTCAGGGATTAACCACCCAGCCTGGGGCTGCTCTAACCCTTGTTTCTCTCCTACTGCCTGTAGAAGCTTCCACCTGCTTTTCAGTCTCAGAACATTGGGGATTGGAGGGGACCTGTCCTTTGAATCCCTCTGTAGCATCAAGGCACTTCCCTAACACCTTGGAGAACAACACCTCAACCTCTTGCTCTCCTTGGTCACTAGGCTTTTGGGTGCTGAGCAGCTGTGCTGGTGGCACTGAAGCTTGTCCTTGACGCGGCCCGTGTTGGGGATGGAAGGTGTCTGTGCTTCAGAAGGGAGGGCAGCTGGTGGCCTCGCAGGTCCTGCGGAAGCCAGGAGCTGTGGGAGCTGGCGGTGCCCACAGGAGGGCAGAGCTAGGCTGTGGTAACCAGGCTGTGCTGGGACCGCTGGGCTGCTGGTGGTCCTGAGCCTCCTTTCCAAGCGCCAGTGGCTGAAGCCCAGAACCACAGAACATCAGGGGTTGGAAGGCACCTCGAAAGACCGTCCAGTCCCATCCCCCTGCCACGGCAGGATCCCCTAGATCCACTCACACAGTACCGTGTCCAGGTGGGTTTTAAGTGTCTCCAGAGAAGGAGGCTCCACAAACCCCGCCCCGGCAGCCCCTTCCAGGGGTCTGTCAGCCTCACCGTGAAGAAGCTCCTTCTCATGTTGATGTGGGTCCTCCTCTGCTCCAGCTCACACTCGGTGGCCCTTGTCCTTTCATTAGATGCCCCTGAGCAGAGGCTGGCTCCGTGCACATCCAGCAGGTGCCAGCTGTGAGCAGGTCGAGGAGATGCTCCAGTGCAAATCGCTCTCTGCCACCAGCTGGTTCCGTGTCTAACATGAAAACAGCTGGGAGCTGTGATCAGCTCTGGCCGTGGGAGCAAGGCTGCGGTGGAGGGTCTGGAGAAGCAGCCTTGTGAGGAGCGGCTGAGAGGAGAACTGGGGGTGTTGAGTCTGAAGGGAAGGGGGCTCTGGGCCTCCTTTTGGGCTGCCAGAAGGTCTTGAGCAGCAGGTGCTGGCAATGGCAGGAGCACAGGGGCTGCAGAGCTGCTGCTGCTCTGGGGTCAGGGGATGCAGCTCTGGGGGAATGTTGATCCTTATGGAAAGGGTGGGAGTCAGGAGGATGGAGCCAGGCTCTGCTCAAGGGCATCTAATGGTAGGACAAGGGGCAGTGGGTTAGGGTCCTTCCTGAGAAGGACCTTGTTCCCAGTGAGGGTGCCAGAGCACTGGCAGGGGCTGCCCAGGGGGGCTGTGGAGTCTCCTTCTCTGGAGACATTTCAAACCCTCCTTGAGATGTTCCTGTGTGACTGGATCTAGGGGATCCTGCTGTGTCAGGAAGACTGGACTGGATGATCTTCCGGGGTCCCTTCCAATCCCTAATGACTGGATCTAGGGGATCCTACTGTGGCTGGGGGATGGGACTGGATGGTCTTTTGATGCCCCTTCCAATCCCTGATGTTCTGACATTCTGTGGCTATGCAGGGACCTTCCTCCTTGCCCATGCCTGCTCTCACCCCTTCCGATGTCATGAGCACCTCTGGTCCTGCATGGAAAGGGCTTTGCCAACGCTTGAGGTCCTCCTGGCTCCGGCTGAGAGCTCAATGTCCTCTCTGAGAGGTGGCTGGGGACAAGTACTTGGAGCGGGTCCTAGATCTGGGATGGGTCAGAGAGGTTCCTGAGGTGATCCTGAGCTCTCCCACCTGGAGCTGGAGAGACTGTGGTCCTAATTACCACCACAGTGTTTTAATTGGCATTTCCACTCAAATTATTCTGTGATGCTGCTTATCAGAGGGAATGGGAGAGCCTTCCCCGTGCCGGGTATCACCAAGCAGCTTCACCCTCCCTTGGAGGCCACCACATTAGAGCTGTTCCCTTTGGCTACTTGGTGGAGGAGAGCCCAGGCCCGTCACTCGTGCCGTAGCTGGCAGACGCGGAGCCGGGCGGACGTCATCGTTGCCTCTGCTGGCTCCGGGGAAGCTGCCTCAGAGCTGCTCTCTCTGCTGATTTCTCCATTTATTTAGTCTCCAAGGCAGTCCAGTCGCTTCAGTTTTGGCTTCCAACTCCTTGCTATTTTAAAATGTTCTTCATGGTTGTGCAAATCAGACTGGATTTGGAGCCCTGCATCCTGCCTAAGGTCACAAGTGACCTTCTGGTGGCCTTCCAGCCCCTAGAAGGGGCTGGCGGAGGGCTGGGGGAGGCTCTTCCCAAGGGGAGGGGGTGACAGGATGAAGGGTCCTGGTTTGAAGCTGAAAAAGGGCAGAGGGAGGGCAGAGCTGAGGAGAAACTTGTTGAATCTGAGGGTGGGGGGTCCCTGGAACAGGGTCTGCCCGGAGATGGGGTGGAGGCTCCATCCCTGGAGCCATCCAAGGTCAGGCTGGCTGGGGCTGCGGGCAACCTGGTCTGGGGAGTGCTTGGTGCAGGGCAGTTGGACTGGCTGCCCTTTGGGGGTCCCTTCAAACCCCATGACTCTGTTTGGCAGTATGGATGTCAGTGCCTGATGTGACTGATTGAAAATCAAAATCACTCCAAATCTCACTGTCTGTGCTCCACCCTGGTCTGATGCTGAACGACTGGTGTTCGTGGGTCCTTGCTTGCCTGGGAGTTGTGTGCTGAGCCCTTGGTTCCTCTTCTGCAGGGGCTGGGACTAGCCTCATGCTCCCGGAACCCACTGGCCACACGATGGAGCACAAGGAATTGCTGGGGTGCCCTTTACAGAGGCACAAGGAGGGGTCGTGGAGTCTCTTTGGAGACATTTAACACCCACCTGGACTGTTCCTCTGCGACTGGATCTAGGGCGTCCTGCTGTGGTGGGGGGGTTGGACCAGATGGTCTTTTGAGGTCCCTTCCAATCCCTAATGTTCTGTCATTCTGTGATCTGGGGTAAATTTTATTGGGATTTATTGGTGGGTGAGGCAGCACCTCAATTCCTGAGTTAACTTAACGTCCTCCTGCCCACAGCAGTGTGGTCTAGGGGTTAGACCATGGCCCTGCCTTTTCCACTGGCCACTGGTAGCCACCTTCCAGATCACAGAATCATTAGGAATTGGAAGGGACCTTGAAAGATCATCCAGTCCAACCCCCCTGCCACAGCAGGATCCCCCAGGTCCAGTCCCACAGGAACACATCCCAGTGGGATTTTCTCTAAGCTGTTTTGGGGTCCGCTGTGGGGAGCTGAGTGTGACCAGAGCAGGTGGAAGCAGAGCCACAGCTGCTGTAAAACTAGGGGAGTTCAGCTCTGAGTTAAGTGTGAAAGGTGAGGGAGTGGGCACAAAAAACCCCCCAAAATAGCAAGTGGGTAGTTTGATGCAGCAGTGTCTTTATTATCTGAGAGGTTGCTATAACCATGGAGAGTGAAGTCATGGAGACTACAGAGCCAAGGACTGACCTCCAGCTGGTAGAGCAGAGGTGGATATTCCAGCAGTAGGTGCTTCCAGAGTGAGTTTCCTTGCACAGTAGACCCCTTGACTGGAAAGGCCAGTCCTGTTTCCTACCTACTGGTCTTACTTCTATCAGTTGCAATTGGAGCAAAGCATAGAATTAAAGTCATAGAATCATTAGGAATTGGAAGGGACCTTGGAAGATCATCCAGTCCAATCCCCCTGCCACAGCAGGATCACCTAGACCAAGTTGCACAGGAACACATCCAGGGAGGTTTGAAAAGTCTCCAGAGAAGGAGACTCCACAACCCCCCTGGGCAGCCTGTTCAGAGAAGAGCCCAGTGTAGAGGCACAAGGATGATGAAGGGACATACTTCTGCCAGTTGTATCTGAAGTGAAGCATAAAATTAAAATCCTAGAATCATTAGGGGTTGGAAGAGACCTTGGAAGATCATCCAGTCCAATCCACCTGCCACAGCAGGGTCACCTAGATCAAGCCACATAGGAACACTCCGGGTGGGTTTTAACCATCTTCAGAGAAGGAGGTTCCACAGCCCTGCTGGGCAGCCCCTTCCAGTGCTCTGTCACTTGGAAGAAGTTCCTTCTGATACTTATGAGGAACCTCCTCTGTTCCAGCTCACACCCATTGCCTCTTGTCCTATCACCAGATGACACTGAGAAGAGCCTGGCTCCGTCCTCCTGACACTCACTCTTCACATATTTGTAGATATTAATAAGGTCACCCCTCAGTCTCCTCTTATCGAAGCTCAAGAGACCCAGCTCCCTCAGCCTTTCCTCATAGGGGAGATGCTCCACTTCCTTCATCATCCTTGTTGCTGGTTTCTTTACAAAATCTCCTCTGGAGCAAAGTTGAAAGCAGAAAGAACAGTGTTGTCTTAGCAGGACTGGCACAGAAGGACCCAGAGTTCGTTGTTGCTGAGCTAGCCGAGGCCACTTGGTTGGTGCGAGGTCATCCATGTGAGTGACTCTGCCCATAAACCCACCCATGGAGATGTCTAAAACATGAGTAGCTACAGCACTTGAGGCCATGGTCTAGGGGCTACGGGGATGTTGGGATGAGGGCTGGACTTGATGATCCTGGAGCTCCTCTTCAGCCAAGATGAGTCGATGACGCCCTTTGCATTGGTTGTCATGGAAAAACTATCTCTGAGATTCAGACCTGAGGAGGTTGTAGATGGAGGAGACTGTAGTTGTGAAGCTTTGAGACCTCTAAATCTAATGCAGAGTATAACATGGAGAGGATTAAAGAAGGGCTTGTTTGCAGAGGGGTCAGGTTGTCCACACATCCCCAGTGACTGCATCAGGAGTAGAGCTGAGCTGTCCTGCTCTTCATCATCTGGTTGTTCTGTGGTCAACTCCGTGGAGCTTAATGCTGCCCGCAGTTGTAGTGGTAGCTATCGGACCACTGGAATGAGTAAGGGTATGAGCCACTCTGGCACGTGGGAGCGGGAGCACAGACCTTGGGGCACCTCACACCGTTTCGCTGTCCGCAGTGGGGCACACAGAGGTGCTCGCTGCCCTGCACGTAGCTCTGAGGGTACACCACAGTGCACGGCTGAGAAGGCACAGGGGTGCAGGAGGAGGAGTGGCCTTCCACAATGTGTGTCTCCATGCACTGTGGTGGACACTGGGCAAAGCACTTGGGGCTGCTCTGTATGGTCTTCCTCACAGTGTAGACCTTGGGGCCTTCAGGAGCGCAAGGCGTGCACGGCACGCACTGCACCGCGCCGGGGTGGTGGCACTGCGTGAAGACCGGCGTGGTGCACTTCACCCTGCTGGGGATGTAGCACTGCTGCTTGTACTGGTACCCGTAATACGACATCGTTCCGGGGTGGAGGTGAACCTAAGAAACAAAAGCAAGGAAGAAGGATAAATGAAGGTGACGGAGAGCTGGAAGGGGCTGCCCAGGGGGGTTGTGGAGTCTCCTTCACTGGAGATGTTCAAGATCCGCCTGGATGTGTTCCTGTGTGACTTTGTTTAGGTGATCCTGCTGCATCAGGGGGTTGGACTAGATGATCTTTTGAGGTCCCTTCCAGTCCCTAATTATTCTGTGGTTCCCTGCAGATCAGAGACTGATTGAGGCTGGAGAAGCCCTCTGAGCTCACCTAGCCCAGCCCATGCCCTAGCATCCCCCCCATCGGCCAGACCAGGGCACTCAGGGCCACAACCAGTCTGTCCTTCAGCACCCCCAGGGATGGGGACTCCCCCACTGCCCTGGGCAGCCCCATCCAGGCTCTGATCCCCCTTTTTGGGAGGAAAGGCTTGTATCTGGCAAGTCTCCTTTGAGCGTGCTGCTTGGACTCTCTGCAGCAGGAGCTGCTCGGCATCGCAGCAGCAACTCCCGCTGCAGCAGCAGGTGTCCTGTGGAGCAGGCAGCCACCATCCCCAGGAGAAGGGGAGTTTCAGGCGCAGCTGCGGAGCGGCTGACGTGTGCTGAGGCAGCGGCGTGCTGGGATCAGCGCTGAGGTTCTCGCCTTTCTGGGGTGAGGGCTGTCTTTTGTTTGCCCTGCAGATGCTTCAGCTGGAGCTGCCGGTGCTGCGTGAAGCAGAAGGAAGCCCTGCCCTTCTTTATGCTAATTTGAATTACAGAACAGAGGATCTTTATCTCTGTAACTGGCAGGGCTCTCCTCTGAACAGCCCAACGCTCGCTGAAGACAGTGGCTTCTCAAAGTCTGGCTCAAGCATCTCCCGACGCAGGTCTGCGGTCACTACCCTGACTGCCTCCTGCTCTTTCTCCACACTAGTTGCAGAAAGGCCAGTGGGAATCACGGGAGGTCTCCGCTCACACGTGCTCCTCAGCTCCCTCCTTCAGCCTGTGGAGCATCCTGAAGCACCAGGGCTGAGCTGCTCCTGGTGTGGAAATGTCCTGCCTCTCGGGCAGGAGGGTGCAGCCTTGACACCAGAGCTGACTCTGCAACGCTTGGGGTCCGTTCCAAAGCTGTGACTGAGCATGAAGCGCTGAGACCTTGGGTTTCCTAATTAAAATCCAAGGTCTGACTGCCCATCAGCTCTGCCAGCACCAGCAAGTGGCACCGGGGCGTCTGCCCTTGGCAGTTGCTAGGCAGACAGGCAGGACTAATCTAAGAACAAGATCTCGAGGGGCCCCAGCAATGACAAATCAACAAGGCTTCTTCACGGAGATGTCTGGCAGTTAACTGCAGACAGAAGAGAAAGGTCAGGCAGGATGGGACCGAGGTTTTCTTCTCATACTTTGGGAGCGGGTAGATACTGGCTCTTGTAAAGAAGAGTCTCCAAATAAAGGTGAACGAAAGGGGTCTTGAATATTCAGGAGCCAAAATTGCTTTGTTATTCCAAAGTCAAAGTCTACAATAGTCTGGGTAGTCCAGATAAAGGAGAATATTGAGAGGATATTCCAAGTAAGAAAAGAAGCTTGGAGTAGTCCAGATAGGAATGAAGCTTGAACAGGTAGTCCAGGTGAGAAAAGAAACTTGAAGGGGTAGTCCAGGTAGGAAAAGAAGCTTGGAGGAGTAGTCCAGGTAAGAGAAGAATATTGAAGGAGTAGTCCAGATAGGAATGGAGCTGGGAGGGGTAGTCCAGGTAGGAAAAGAAACTGGAAGGGGTAGTCCAGGTAAGAAAAGAAACTGGAAGGGGTAGTCCAGATAGAAAAGAAGCTCAAAGGGGTGGTTCCAATAGAAAAGAAGCTTGAAGGGGTAGTCCAGGTGAGAGAAGAAGCTCGAAGGGGTAGTCCAGGTAAGAAAAGGAGCTTGGAGGGATAGTCCAGGTAAGAGAAGAAGCTTGGAGGGATAGTCCAGGTAAGAAAAGAAGCTTGAAGGGGTAGTCCAGGTGAGAGAAGAAGCTCGAAGGGGTAGTCCAGTTAAGAGAAGAAGCTTGAAGAGGTAGTCCGGGTAAGAGAAGAAGCTTGAAGGAGTAGTCCAGGTGAGAAAAGAAGCTCGAAGGAGTAGTCCAGGTGAGAAAAGAAGCTCGAAGGGGTAGTCCAGGTGAGAAAAGAAGCTCGAAGGAGTAGTCCAGGTGAGAAAAGAAGCTCGAAGGAGTAGTCCAGGTGAGAAAAGCTCGAAGGAGTAGTCCAGGTGAGAAAAGAAGCTCGAAGGAGTAGTCCAGGTGAGAAAAGAATCTCCATCAGTCTCTGATTAAGCTGAGAGACCCTAATGAAGGTCAACTGCCAACAGAACTGCTCAACTTAGTGGCTTCTAATCAGAAAAAAACCTTAGAATTAATTTTTAAAAAGTAAAATTAGATATGTGGGTTCTTAAATGGCCGGATCAAGGTGGAAACATCACATCCCAGACCGGGCGAGGATCCCAGGCTGAAATGAAAATTCCTCTGTCTGTCTCTGCCTGTAAAAAGAAATAAAACAAACAGAAGCTTCACGACAAAGAGCCCTCTTAATCGGCAGCGTCGCCGTGTTTCTGCCAGATCCAGACTTGGGTCCAAAGTACCAACAAAAGGATGTTGTGCTAGTTAGGGATAGAAATAGGAAGGAAACTCACCGAGCTGACAGCGGAGAGCAGAGGGTTGAATGAAAGCTGGGAAATGTGTGTTTTTATAGGGTCTTTTGGGCTGCTTGGAAAACATGAGCTGCTCTGCATCGGGTGCTAATTGGGTGCAGGGGAGCATTTGGTCGTGCACAACCGTTCTCCTCGGCTGTAATTATTTCTACTGGCTTGTGGTCGCTTAACGTGTTGTTATCCCCAATGCAGCTCGTGCCCTGTGGGTTCTTTCCATCTCAAGTCTTTGTGGGCGATGCAAATCCAGCCTTTTATTCCGTTGACCTCATTGCTTACGTGAAGAAATCTATCCCTCTGCTCTTAAAGCTTCTTTTAGCAGGATGACAACCCAGGGGATGGGGGGTGATGACAGCCCAGGGATGGAGCGAGTGGGCAACGATCATTTCTACTCAATGCCCCTTATGTTTCCATTGAGAAGTAGGTAGGCAGCTGGGGGCACTGAGGAATGTGGCTTTGAAAGGGAGGCCGGGGGAGAGGCACCCAAAGCTTGGCACCCAGCTCCTCGTTGTGTGGCTGATCTAGTGCCCTTCAAACTTCATAAGGGTCATTCCCTAATTTTTATTAGGCTTTGTGCTTGGCTGTGTTTTATGGCTGGAAATGAGGCCAGTGGAAGGCGTGCAGACAAGCCAACGCACCCATGCGGGGCGTACGACTCTCAAGGACTGGTCCTGTAGCAGACCGTGACGTCTGCTTGGAAACTGGCTCAGCTGATGTGTCAGGAATCATGACCTTGCCGAGGAGTTAAAAGCTGGCTGTGGTCCTGAAGGCACCCTGCTTGGATTAGTGCTTGTGGTGGTGACACCTGGTTGGGTTCCTTTGGTGAGAAGCGAGGACTGACCAGCTTGGATTAGATGGTGGCCTCCCAGTGGCTGCAAAGAGGGCAGATGTGTTTTTTCCAGTGACCCCAGTATCTTGCACTGTGGCTGTTCCAACAGCTGCTGGTCTGCACCCAGACCTCAGCTGTGCCCCAGCAAATGGAACGTAGGAGGCTCCACATAAATACAAGAAGGAATGTCTTCATGGAGAGGGTGACAGAGCACTGGAAGGGGTTGTGGAGTCTCCTCTGGAGACATTTAAAACCTGCCTGGGTTCCTGTGCGACTGGATCTAGGGACCCTGCTGTGCCAGGGGGATTGGACCGGATGGTCCTTCAAGGTCCTTTCCAATCCCTAATGTTCTATAATGCTGCCTGGGCATGTGCTTTGTGCTTGTCCATTCCAAGGGAAGCTGCTCCCTACACGTGATGTAATTAGTAGCCTTTGGCTTCTTGAGACACATCCTTTAAACAGGGGATGTGCTGGCGTTCATTAGAGCTCGGCACGGAAAGCTTGGCTCGTGTGAGCGAGTCATGAGGGTTTGTGAGGAGGTTTAGGAGGTCCTGTTATGAAGAGGTTACTCAATAGCCTCTGTCAGTGCTGCTGCTGTTTCATGCTGCAGGTAAACATAGGGCTGCACAAGCGTGATACCTGCCAGGAGCATCTCAATTTATCAGCAAGGCCGAGGGGTGGGGGGAGAACTGGCTCCGACAGAGGTCGTGCCGTGAGCTACGACTGTGCTGCAGTGAAGTTCGGTGTTCTATCCTTTCTTGCCTCCTTTCAGCTTGGAAGAAGGACAGTTGAATTCAGTGTTTTTAACTCCCTGATTACATAGAACTGGTAGATATAATCGAGGTTGCCCAGGGGGGTTGTGGAGTCTCCTTCTCTGGAGGTGTTTAAACCCACTTGGATATGTTCATGTGTGACTGGGTCTAGGGGATCCTGCTGTGGCAATGGGATTGGACTTGGAACAGACCTTCAGAGACCATCCAACCCCTCATGTTCCATGATTATAATGGGGACTATAGTTATAACCCTGTGTACAACCCTGAATACTGACCCTTGGGTTGCAACCCCCTCTTTGGGGAGACCAAATGATGCGTCCAAGCAGTGCTGGGTGATCCAGGTCCACGGGGGATTTGTGATTTCCCATTTGCTGGAAGCAATTACAGATCAGCTCGTGATGCTGAGCCCAGCGTTGCCTCTCCTCAAAGCACGGTTTCTCTGCAGCTCTTCACACTTAGGAAGTTCAAAGCATCTAGTGGAAGGCTCAGTTACACCAAAGCATGTAATTCTCTGCAGACCCTTGTGGTGCTTCTGAGTGCTTTGAGGCTGGGCTAAGTGATGGCTTTGGTTAAGTCTACATGGAAAGAGCTGCTGAGCGGTTCCGTGTAGCGGAGAAGCTCTTTGGGATGTTCGTAGCCCACCAGCCTGTCCTATTTGTGTTCTCTGTTAAGGTGGGTGCTAAGATGCATGACTGGGTGGTAGAAGTAGAATAGCTCTGTGCTTTAACTCATGGGGTAGCTGAGGTCTTCTTCATAAGGAAACTTCTTGTCTTTGAGAGAAATCAAATTATGAAATTCAACAGTAAAATGGAATCTTCTTTAGGGTCTGGAGAAAAGGTGTCATGAGAAGTAGCTGAGAGAACTTGGGTCGTTGAGAGAAAAAGAGCCTGAGGGGAGACCTGGCTGTCTACACCTACCTAAGAGGAGCTTGTAGCAAGGAAGGGGTTGATCTGTTCCATGGAGTAACAAGTGATAGGACAAGAAGAGATGGCCTTAGGTTGCACCAAGGGAAGCTTAGACTTCAGGAAACCTTTCTTTACCGAAAGGGTTATCAAGCATTGGAAGGGGTTGCCTGGAAGGTTGTGGAGTCCCTGTCTCTGGAGGTACTGAAGAATCATGTAGATACGGTACAGTGATGTTAGACCATGGGCTGGACTTGATGGTCCAAGAGGCCTTTTCCAGCCTCAATGACTCTGTGATGGAGATGGTTCTGTTGAGGGCTGGTGACTGTTAGGTCAACAATTTGGCTTTGTGATCTTAGAGGTCTTTTCCAAGCTGGGTGACTCTGTGATTCTTTTTATGCAAAGAAAAGGTGAAGCAACTGAAGATTCCAGGGGTTTAGAATCACAGAACATTAGGGATTGGCCAGGGTCTCAAAAGGTCACCCAGTTCAATCCCCCTGCCACAGCAGGGCCACCTAGACCAAGTCACACAGGAACATGGCCAGGCAGGTTTTAAACATCTCCGGAGAAGGAGACTGCACAAGCCCCCTGGGCAGCCCCTTCCAGGGCTCTGGCACGCTCACTAGGAAGAAGGTCCTTCTCACATTGATGTGGAACCTCCTCTGTTCCAGCTGACACCTGGTGCCCCTTGTCCAGTCACTGGGCTCTGCGCTGGACTCTCTCCGGCAGCTCTGTGTCCTTCTGGAACTGAGTGGCCCAGAACTGGACACAAGATTCCAGATGGGGTCTCGGCAGGACAGAGTAGAGGGGAAGGAGAACCTCTCTCAGTCTGCTAACCACCCCTCTTCTGATCCACCCCAGGATGCTGTTGACCTTTTTGGCCACGAGGGCCCACTGCTGGCTCATGGCCATCCTGCTGGCCACCAGGAGCCCCAGGGTGTTTTATTTCTTAACTACACACTCTTCATTGAGTTGATCACATGTGCCTGGTTTGAGGAGGAGAAACCAAGAGAAATGGGTGACTCTCTGAGATGATTTCCGTAGACTTTCCTAGTCAGTGTGGTGGAAAGGACACCTTTGTGGACACAAAGCCCTTATTAGCTGAAGCCAACGTGTAATTGATGTAATTGTTTGTAGGGTTCGTGCCTCACCTGCGGCACGGTGCGCTCGACCACACGCGTCTGGGGTTTTAGAAGGTCTGTTTGATGTGGTGGAACTAGGGGTGGTTTGTGTTCTTGGTATCGGTCTGCTTCTTCTGAGCGTAATCCAGCGGATGGCTTCAGAGGACTCCTTGCTCTTGTGTTGAGCTCTGGCTTGATGCTTCCAGGTTTTAACAGTCTTTCCTGCGTATTCTTGCAGACAGAGGGCTCTGAAGTCTTGAAGCACCTCAACGTTCCAGTTCAATACCAAACAATGTGTCCTGTCAGCGTTTTCTGGGTGCTTGAAGGGGTGTAGATGGTTTGGCAGCAGCTCGGGTGCTGCTTGTGTCTCCTGATAGATGCAGAACTGATGGGTTTCTTTACTTTCAGCTTGTAAGGTGCTGGAATTTGATTGTTAAACTTGTTGTAGCTGGTGACCTGAGCCGACACGTGCGCTGTTGTGTTGGATTACTCCCTCATGGGCACCGTCTTGAGGTACTGGGTTTTGGCTGAGGTTCACCGGTTGACTCACGGCTTTGATTTCCTTGTCTGACTGTGCTCGAGCTGGCAGTTGTCATAGTCTAGTTGGAGAACATCAGTGGTGTAGAACATGAACGAGCTCTTAGGCCATGCTCTGAGAGTGCTTTGAGAGCATCAGCGTGGTGGTGTCTTTACGCTCGGATAGAGACTCTGCAGTGACATCAAGCAGCCTGCAGCAGGGAAGGAGACTCATCCCAGCCCTTTGGATTTCTCTCACACTGGACTGAAGATCTGGACTTTTCAAGACAGGTTTATGAATGGGTTTCTCAAACAAGACCCAATATTTAGTTTTATCTTCAGCTGGATGACCTGAACAGAGTAATTAGGCTGTGGTGGGGGAATGGGACTGGATGACCTTTTGAGATCCCTTCCAATGGCTAATGTTCTGATTCTGTGATTTAATCCCAATGTTCTTGAGGAGCTACTTCAGGGACAAACTGCTACTCAGTCAAAGCTCAGATAGAGATCTGCTGCAATTCACGTGGTTGTCTTCAGTCACAGAAAAGAGAGCAGCTTCTCTGGAAGAATTCATAGAATCACAGAATCATTAGGGATTGGAAGGGACCTCAAAAGATCATCCAGTCCAATCCCACTGCCACAGCAGGATCACCTAGACTGAGCCACACAGGGACACATCCAGGTAGGTCTTAAACATCTCAAGAGAAGGAGACTCCACAACCTCCCTGGGCAGCCTGTTCCACTGCTCTGTCACCCTCACCGTGAAGAAGTTCCATCTTTCATCACCCTCAAACATCATGACCCTACAGAGATAAACCTCAGATGCAATCCATGTGCAGCCCAGTCACTTCCCACTGCTGTGGAGATCGTGATTGAAGTGGAGTGCTAGTTGACAGCAGCTCTAAATGCAACAGGACCTAAATCTGCCCATCAAAGCTGTTCTGCTGCCAATCTGATGACATGAGCTTCCTTGGAAGGGAGGGACTTCGTTCTGCAGTGTTACCACATCCACCTCTAACTCCACTTCACCAAAGGAAGGCTGTTCCTTGCAAGAAGAGGCTGCTGCAGGAAGGAAGAGAAAAGGTTTTGTGCAGCAGAACAGATAAAGTCCTCTCTTAGTGCAGAAACAGCAAAACACCCACTTTTAAGTGAAGCTCAGTGTAGAATCATAGAATCATTATGGATTGGAAGAGACCTCGAGAGATCATCTAGTCCAATCCCCCTGCCACAACAGGATGGACAAGCTGTAGCCACTGTGACCCAGCGGGAGCGTCTTGACGGCACACGCCATCGCCATCCTCGGCATCTGGTGCTGACTCTGAGTGTCTGAAGATCTCCTCCCCGTGCTGATGTTCAGCTTGGATGATAACCCCACTCTGGCAGCTGCAATTTGTCAGCAGTTTGGGTTTCAAAACGAGTCTTCTACTCGTTCCACACGCGCAACCTGAACTGTAATTATAGTGGATTTAGATGATTTTGTTTTATTGAAGAAGCGACTCGGTGGAAAAAATGTCCCACAAGGTCGTGTCTAAGCCGCTCCCTGCTGCTTAATGTCTTTCTACCCTTCCCCTAACCAGGCCAGGGTTTATGGCTCCACGTTAAGGGGTGTTTAACTTCCTATAAAGTATGACCTGACCTTTTTTCCTTTGTTCTAGCTAAAGCTTGTGTGTCTAACGATACACGTGCTTGGTGTCTTGTTTGGGCGCCTAACTGTATAAAATTCAGGAGTCCTGCAGTGCTGGGGCTTCAAGTGGGCTTTGTAGAACCTAATTTCATCATAGAACCATGAACCTGGCTACCTTCAGGCCAAGAAAGAGCCCTCACTTTTGCAGCTCTTCCTGGGCTGCGTCAAACACCTCTTCTTCCAAGGACATGGCTGTTGACCACCTGCGCAGCGATGACTCCGTTCATGGAGGACATCAGGCGTGAGCCATACAAACACCTTGTTGTTCTCCATCGAGCAGAGGCAGCAGGATATCCCCTCTACATCAAGTTTTGAAACAGCAGAGTTTGGCAGGCAGGAGATGTCGTGCTGGGCAGAAGGACAAGCTAGTAATTACAATGTGATATCTCCAAAACAGTTGACAGCCATTAACAAAGTTAAGTCTTGAAGGAAAGGTGCTTAGTAATTGATTAGGATGTTAAGCAGGCGGGTGACTCAGGCTTTGGGCAGGCTGAGGGCGGGTATAAAAGTGCTCGACATCAGGTCTGGTGCCATCATTTCTCTTGCTTCTCTTGAGAAGTAGGTAAGTTTCTGCTGAACTCCTCTCTCTGACAGAGCCTTTGCTTGTAGTTTGAGGTCAAGGTGAATCCTGTGCCAATATCAGTCTCATTTTCTTCTTCTAAATTTAAGAAAACCTTGTGATCCTTCTGCTGTCAGCTTTGGGACATGCAGCTCTGGATGATGAGCTCCAATTTTTCGTTAAAACTCAATTCCAGGTGTTACGGTGTTTAGTACAAGACCTACAGGTGTCCTCAAGGAACTGAGCTATGAAAACTCTGCCTTTCCCTCTAGCCTCTTGGTGGCCTTTTCTTCCTGTGTGACTTTGGTCTAGGTGATCCTGCTGTGGCAGGGGGATTGGACTAGATGGTCTTTCGAGGTCCCTTCCAATCCCTAATGTGTGGTGAGACTGTGGACTAGATGGGCTTTCGAGGTCCCTTCCAATCCCTAAAGTGTGGTGAGTCTGTGGACTAGATGGGCTTTCGAGGTCCCTTCCAATCCCTAATGTGCTGTGAGGCTGACGACGCTTGGTTGTGAAGTTCACAGCAATCTGTTCCTTATTTTTATGCTCTTCCCTCACGCTTCAGGTTAACCTCCCTGCAAGATGGTGCAGACCCTAGGCCCATGCGCCGATGGCGGCGCCTCCCAGTGCGGGGTGGCTGTGCCGCAGCCCATTGCTGACAGCTGCAACGAGCCCTGTGTTCGGCAGTGTCCTGACTCCAAGGTGGTGATCTACCCTCCGCCGGTGGTGGTGACCTTCCCTGGACCGATCCTCACCACCTACCCCCAGCAGAGCGTCGTGGGATCTGAAGGAGCCCCTGAAGTTGCATCTGGCTTTAATGCTGCTCGTACTCCCGGGGGCTCACAGGTTTATGGTGCTGCCAGATGGGGTCGGGGATACCCAGTTGGACCCTGTAGACCCTGCTAAACCTAGTGAGACCTGCTGCTGGAAGAAGAACGTTCAGGAGAAGACAAGCAGTGTGTAGATCTGTACCTGGGCGCAACATCTAGCGAGGCCGAGTGTTTGGGGCCACCACTAAATGCATCTGTAGATGCTCAGAACTTGTGAAGAATCCATTGATATCCTGCCAGATTATCTCCCTGATTTCATTCCTCTAGTGCCTTTCTGTGTTTCTAAGTGCTCTGCTCTTGATGTTGGGGACCAACTCCTTGGGGGCTTGTAGCATTGTGGCAACGAGAAGCTATCTTGCATGACATCTGTTCTAGATCCTCTCGTAGTCTCTCTTTGTGGCTACTAATGTGTAAAAGAAGAGTCGTGGAGTCGACCAGCTCCTGCTGTGATCAGCACCGAGTACATCAACGCAGAGCGGCAACGGGGAAGCAACATCAGCTATTACATGAATCATCTTGCATCAGTCCACATGTTGCAGGCAATTTGTAATCTGTGCTGCGTAATCCTGCCTCTGTGTGTGATCTTTCTCATTAAACATGACGTTGCAACACGTTGGCTTCTACGCGTGGGTGCGTGTCTGCCTTTCCCCTCTGCTCCTCCTAATCCAGGCGCCCTAGTCCTGCTGCGCCGAGCTGATCCTATCGCTCTGCTTCAGGACAAGGATCTCCTTGAGAGTCCTGGCAGTGGGTTGTGTGTGCAGCTCGTTTCCACAGCAACCTCTCTGCTGTAACTCACTTCAAGAAGCTGCTGGCTGCATCTTTACTTCCTTTGTTCCTGGTCTTGCTCAGCACTGGTTTGACTGGCTCAGTCTCGTTGTCCCTGGGCTCAAACTCCCCACCTAGGCAGTGCTGAGGTGCTGCAGAGCAGAGCTGTGGCTGAAGGCTTGGTGTTACTAAGAAGCAGCTGAAATCAAGTCTTGACTTGGCCTAGGTGATTATGCTGTGGTGGGGGGATTGGACTGGATTATCTTTCCAGATCCCTTCCAATCCCTAATGATTGGAAGGAGCTGTTTTTGAGTGAAAAAATTCTATTTCTGGCTTTTCTGCTCTGCTCAAGGTTTTCCAATAGTGTAAAATTTTGTGTGAGATGGATGGGTGAGGTCCACTCATGTCATCTCAAATTTCTTTAGGCATGTGTCAGCAAACATCTCATGAGCTTTCTGTGCTGCTGTGTGTGCTCGAAACATTATGTAACACAGAATCATTCAGGTTGGAAAAGACCCCTGGGATCATGGAATCCAACCATCAACCCTACTCTACAAGGTCACCCCTAAACCAGATCCCCCAACACTGCACCTAAGTGTCTTCTAAATTCATCCTGGGATGGGGACTCAACGCCCACCCTGGGCAGCCCAGTCCAGTCCCTGCCCACTCTCTCCAGGAAGAATGTTCCTGATGTCCAATCTAACCCTCCCCTGTTGAAGTTTGAAGCCCTTCCCTCTGGTTCTGTTGCTAATTCCCTGTGAGAAGAGTCCAGCACCAACATCTCTGCAGGGTCCTTTCAGATAGTTGTAGAGAGCGATGAGGTCTCCCCTCAGCCTCTTCCTCCTCAAACTAAACAGTCCCCACTCTCTCCTCATCAGACTGATTCTCCAGGTCTTTCCCCAGGTTTGTTGCCCTCCTCTGTGCTCGCTCCAGCACCTCGATATCTCCCTTGTACTGAGGTGCCCAAAACTGGACCCAGTCCTCAAGAAGCGGCCTCCCCAGTGCTGAGTATAGGAAGACAATCACCTCCCTACTCCTGCTGGCCACACAGTTTCTAATACAGTCTCTTCTTGGCTACTTGGGTGCTCTGCTGGCTCACATTCAGCCACCTGTATATAGTGTGTTATAGAAAGAGAATAATTCAGTATTATTAAGTTTGGAAGACACCTCTGAGGTCAACAAGTCTCATCAAGTCCTCATCAGTGAGGAGGCTGCATTCTTTCACAGTAGTTACTCTTTGGAGAGTTATTATCCCTATGTGTAAGGAAAACAAGGTTGACCAGGCATTGTAATAGCATGTAATTGCCTGCTGGTGAGACTCAAACCAGATTCACTCCCAACCACAGAAATCCTTCCCAACAACAGAGAAATCCCCCAGACCTCAAAACCGAGATGACAGGATCCGTATCGTTACACCAGCGGTGCTTTTGGGAATGAAGTTTGGTGCTGAGGCCTCTCAAGTTGCACGTTTCCAAGTCATGAGTTGAGACCTGCAGACACTACAACACCCAGGGCTGGTAAAGTTAGGATGTTGAACCAGTTTTTGTTATTAGACTTTAAACTGGTCTTTTCACTTGTTTTGATATAAAAGCTGCTGGTGTGAAATCACAATCACAGAACAATAGGGATGGGAAGGGACCTCGAAAGCTCATCCAGTCCAATCCCCCCACAACAGCAGGATCCCCTAGATCCAGTTGCACAGGAACATGTCCAGGTGGGGTTTAAATGTCTCCAGAGAAGGAGACTCCACAACCCCCCTGGGCAGCCCCTTCCAGTGCTCTGTCACCCTCACCCTGAAGAAGTTCCTTCTCACGTTGATGTGGAACCTCCTCTGTTCCAGCTGCCACTCTTTGTCCTACCATTGGATGCCCCTGAGCAGAGCCTGGCTCCATCCTCCTGACTCCCACCCTTCAAATGTTGTAGCCCAGTTTGTGCAGCAGCTGGGGACCCAAATTCTTCTTGGGATAAGTCTAGTCTTCAAGAATGACTCTCACTCTTGCGGTGAATCCTTGTGCTGGAGGCGTGTCCTGGAGCGTCCCTCCTGTGTGGGGCGTTCACAAGGTGCATGTAGACTGGTAGTTTCCCACTTGAAGGCAGCCAAGACATCCGGCCTCAGACTGGCGGTCGGAAGGTTCAGATGAAATTACAGGAGTCAGATTTCTGTTACCTGAATTAACCGTGTGTCTCCTCTTGTGATAACATCTCTCAGGCAGGCACCAGGCTCCTCTAATCATCCAAAACTTTTCCAAAGCCTTAGGGCACGAATCCCTATGAAACTAGGAAAAGTCCTCTTCACGCACCACTGGAGAGCTGCATGAGCAACTCCGACCTTCTTGAGGTGCTGGGATGGATCCAAGGGAAATGACCATCAGTGCTGTTGAGCGGTGCTTGGGGTGGGGCAGGGAACAGTCTGTACCCCTGTTCTGCAATTATTTATGATGAATTGAACCACCCTGATGTTCTTGAATGAATCAGTAATAAAACGATCCAGTCGCTGTTTGCTAACTAGAGGGTGAGCGCCTTGTAGTGGGGGCGCTTGGGGTGAGAAGCTGGTTTCCCTCCTGGTGTGCGGGTTGGTCTCTAGTGTTTGCATAAGGGCAGGAGAGATCCCGACTGTGCCCTCGATCCCTGGAGTGGGGAGAGAACAAGGGAGGGCTGAGGCTGCTGGGAGGCACCCCCACACTGTGGACTCTCAACTGGAGCAGTGGCATCTTCAAAGCAAGAGGGGCAGTGAGGTGGTCCCCAGGTAGCTCTCGGGTAGAGGGAGGTGATAGGTCTGGGAAGGCTGGGCTTGGTGGGTGATTGGAGGGGCCGTGTTTCCCAGGCGTCGAGTGGTGATTGCACCTGCTGCCGGAACCACGTGGGATGCGGTGAAGGGAAGAAGCATCATAAATGCTGCTGCATTAGCAAATGTGGGTAGGGACCTGAATCCTGGTCAGGCTGAGAATTTCACCCAATCTTTGTCTTCCTGTGTTTTGTTCCATCTCCCTTCCCGTGCAGGACCTCCTGTGCTCTACATGGAGGTGGGAACAACCTCGTGTGTCAGAGGACATCCAGAGTCTCCTGAAATTGTTGTGTTGAGAGACTCTACCACTTATTGTTTTTCCTGGGGAACCCAGCCCTTTTTGCTGCTGACAGCAGCGAGCAGAAGGATTACAAAAGATGTCCTAATGGGTTTGTCAGTCTCAATGGGTTGTACTCATTTACTGCTGACATGCCCTGCTACAAGATTAGGGTGGAGGCTGCTGCCCTTGCCCTCCTCCAGGGATATTCTGATCTCTCAAAGTAGGACATAAACAGCTGAATTCTGAGCAATGAGGCAGCAGACCAAGCCCATCTCTTGGCTGCTCCTTCACAGACGAGGAAATGGATCTGTGGGACTCATCTTCTGCCACAGTCCAGTTCAAGGTCAAATGGTTCAAGCGACGCAGACGTGAAAAAAAGGACTTTAGACTGGAGAAACAGCTTTTACAACCTGGAGGCTGTTCTGATAACTACTGCTCAGAAAAGTGCTTCTCCAGTCTGTTCTGATGGTTATTTTCTTGATACTTCCCTCCACTTTGCTCTGTCAGCTGAGGAATGCAGACATTCTTGTGCAGGTGGCCATCACAAGAAGAGAAGGAGTAGCCACATATGGGTATCTATTGACAATCAGCCCAGAGGTGCCCCCTCAGTCACTCTTGCAACAAGAGTTTTGACTCCTGGTGCTGTCTTTGATGTGTACCTGGGCTTGCACGGAACCCGTGCAGTTACGCCTGGGCTGTGCTTGTCGAGCCACCTTGTTCCATGCTGCATTATAATGTTTAATATTATAAATCTAAATCAAGACTACTCAATCTCCTTGAGTGACCCCGTAGAGGCTGACAGGATCTCCCTGAATAACCTGGCTGCTCAGTTTGCAAAGGAGATGATCTCTTCAGCAGACGGTCATGGCTTGATTGCCTTTAGTCTTTTCTCTTAGGTGTCTCTAACCTTGAATGCCATTGCCAACTTTGTCAGACCACGAGTCTTCCTCTCCTCCATCTCCTGCTTTTGAAAGCTTTTTTTCAAGCACAAACCCCATCCTGCTCCAGGAGTGTGTGTTTGGTAGTGTGGACGGGCAGGTGTTGCCCTTTTATGGAGAAGAAGTTGGGTAAACCCAGGGTCACAGGTTAGTTAAAACAGGGTAGAACATCCTACTCTGGGAGATGAGTTGGGGCAGAAGCATTTCAGGGAGAGATACTCTCTGCCTGAGACTAGATGTCCCTCTAGATGTCCCTCTCATTGTCTGGTTGCTCAGACTGGCAGGTGTGCAGGTCTTTGAGCAGAGACAAAAGGAAAAGGCTGAACTCCTGATGTGTTAAGCAAGGGAATTTTAATGAAAATGAGAAACAGTAGAAGAAAGAGTAAGTTTGCAGGTTTACAAGAGGATCCTCAGCAAGCAGAGCGTGGCTGATGTTGGATGGGGTTTCCTCCTTGTAGAAATGGTGGAGTTGGGCAGTCCAGAGAGGTTTCTTGCTCACAGAGATGCTCGTGAATCACGTTCTCCGCTGAGTGAGGCACAGCATGGTTATACAGCAGGAGTTTCTCTGCCAGATGTCATCTTTGGTGAGGTTTACAGCTGGACTTGTTTGCGGTGGCTGCAGAAGCTCCTCTTGCTATGGCAACACACGTGAGTTAACCTAAAAGCACTTCACTCACACCTGAAAGTCTTGCTTTGCCCTACCAACATGGTGTAAAGTTGCCTCAGTGCTTGCTGTGGTCCAGGATGCTCTTTGGAGTAACAGCTGAAGAAAGAGATGTTAGAGAGGGTTACGTACGGGGTAGGGTTATGCAGCCTGGCACCCACTGAAACCCAGCCAGAGGCACGGGCGCTCGGCGTTTCTCAGCACCGTAACCTTAGCCATGAGTCCGTGTCCCGTGTTTGGTTTCCTGGTCGCTGTTTCTGCTGGTTCAGCAGGGAGAGCGGTTTCAATAGCCAAACCTGTTCCCAAAGCGGGAAGAGAAGGGGTAGCCATATCCAAACCCACACAAGTCTCCACACCCATAGAAGCCCCCATAACCAGCCAGGCGTCTGTTCCCATACAGGTTCCCAAAGCTTCTGTAGTCAAACGGGCTGCCGTGTCCGTACTGGTCCCGGTAGAAGCCGTATGGGCTGCCAAATCGGTAGCCATTCAGGGCCCCAAACCCATACAAATCATCATAGCCAAACAGAGAGCAGCACCCATCGTCATAGAAGTTCCTGTAGAAAGTCATCGTTGGTGGATGTAGGCAAACCTGGAAGACACACCCAGAAGAAACTTGAATTTATGGGTTGCTGACAGCAGGGAAAAAATGCTCAAAGCTTGGACAGAGATGAGGAAATTCAATTCACTCCCTCCTGTAGGTCTTTTTAATCCTCTTACACATCTCATATATTTTTCTAATCTCCCAAATCGCAAACAACAACTCTGTTTCCCTCAACTTTTGAAAATGGCTGATGAAAGAAAGCAAAGATGGTTTATACCAGCTGAGGGCTGATCTTTGCCACCCTAGAAGGTAGAGAAGTTTGCATGAATTAAGGAGACTGTACCACTTCAGGTACTGATGCTTATTCAGGTGACACCAACAGCCTGCCACACACATCCCCTGATCTCTCGTAGTGCTGTGCACCCCTCAACAAACACAATGACATGGAAAGATTTACTTCCAGGAATTCACAGAATCACAGAACATCAGGGATTGGAAGGGACCTTGAAAGATCATCAAGTCCAATCCCCCTAACAGAGCAGGATCATCTAGATCAGTCCAGGTGGGTTTTAAACATCTCCAGAGAAGGAGACTCCACATCCTCCCTGGGCCTTCCAGTGCTGTCACCCTCACTATGAAGAATCATAGAATCACAGAATCATTAGGGATTGGAAGGGACCTCAGAAGATCATCGAGTCCAATCCCCCTGCCACAGCAGGATCACCTAGACCAAGTCACACAGGAACATGTCCAGGTGGGTCTTAAACGTCTCCAGTGAAAGAGACTCCACATCCTCCTCTGGGCAGCCTATATGACTCAAGATTTGAAAACTACAGCAGTAAACTCAAAATTGTCAGTGTTTTTACGTCCACACGCACATACAGGATCACAGAACAGTAGGGATTGGAAGGGACCATGAGAAAGATCATCTAGTCCAACCCCTCTGCCACTGCAGGATCCCCTAGATGCAGTTAGAGCACCACGAGTGCTCGTACGGGCATGCAGACGTAGAGACACACAAACACATGTCTATCAGAAAAAGAGTCGGCGTTGACTTACCCGCTTCACTGAGGGGAGTAGCTTGAGAGAAGCGAATGACATCTCGGCGCCGTGGGTCCGTATATATACCCTCCCCGGCTTCGCTGGCAGCTGCGCTACGTATCTCGTTGCGTGCGTTATTCCTTCAATTGATGTAATTGGAGCCGGCGATTTTCATAGTTTCAAAGTTTGACGCTACGCTGCGCGTAACACCTCCCGAACGTCTTTCATCTTAAAACAAGCAGGAATGGGCTCAGCGCGTTTATAATAAAACGGCACGGGATTCTTTGTAGCTGAATGGATGGATGGGGACAATCAGGGGAGATGCTTAGACCATTACTCGTTGCGCAATCTGCTTGTAGGTGCTCCATCCGCTTGGCTTTTGCACCTCCGGTGCAACTAGTAGGGGAGGGAAGGAACAGACTGTTCTTTGGTGTGCCGCAACGTAGGAGCTCTTCTCTTCAGCATCATCATGACCTTTACATATTGCCCCGTGATATTGGTGGGTGTCTCTTGCCAGCAGCTTTGTCTGATTTTTGCCTCTGGTTCCAAGACAGCAATTCTGGCGACGTTTTCACTTTGCCTTGTGATTGTTCCCGAAGATTTCTTCATGATTTAGAAGAGTTTTCAGACAGATCTTGTCTTTCATGGACCATCTAATGCATCACCTTATTAGGATTTAGGAACGAGAGACCTGGAGGTGTCTTGTAAGCGACCGTATTATTAAATCTGGGGGTGTCTTTCGGTGACAAACTATTAATATTTAAATACTGCAACACTTTGCAAATTGAAAACATTAATGAGTGTTTATGAAGCGCTTTGGTATTCAAATTTCTGAGGAAGCCTCAACATCCTGCTTGCTCATTATTGCCCTTATTTTGTATTCAAATTAATGCCAGAAATTAGGTGAAGGTCATACAAGGAGTTTTGCCGTGAACTCCAGCATTCCTCTCTGTCGCACTGTGTTCATCACTTTCCTTCTTTGGGAAGGAAAACACAAGAGGTTTTTATTTTGGAAGAGTGTTTAGTGCCTCTCACTAAATCCTTATCACTTCCAGTTTTCCAGATCGAGTTCACACTTGTATCTTCCACTTTGTTCCGCTGAACT
Organism: Rhinopomastus cyanomelas; assembly: GCA_013400115.1. Classification (NCBI taxonomy): domain Eukaryota; kingdom Metazoa; phylum Chordata; class Aves; order Bucerotiformes; family Rhinopomastidae; genus Rhinopomastus; species Rhinopomastus cyanomelas. The sequence continues at coordinate 44,980 of VXBP01003164.1, forward strand.
CGCGGTCAAGCCCTCTGGTGAACAAAACTGCCATCGATGATGTGTTGTATTTCTGTTGAAAACCCTCTGCTCATGCAGCGGCACAACGGCCCGGAGGAAGGCGGGTATCCGGAGCTGGAGCCGTTTGCTCCTCAGGTTCCTAAATAAACCTCTTCATGGAGTTCCTAAGTGAATTTCCTTGGAGGACGTGCCACGATGCATCAGAGTTTCTAGCGGACAGGAGGTGTTCTTCAAACACCCGGGAAGACTTCCCTTTTTTGCTGGCAACCTGCTCCTCTCTGATCACTCAGGGGATTTCAAGACACTTTTACGTTATATAAAAGCAAAGTTGGGTTTTGACAGGGAAGGCAATAAAATGCTATCAGGAATGTAGTTGGCCCAGAAAATGTGAAGATGAAAGAAGCCTGTAATACATGTGACACGGGAGGCTGGGAACACGGTAATAATCCCAAGCAAAGAAGAAAATTATATTAATTGAAGATATGACGTGTACAGGCAAATGCGTTTTCCAGCCAATAGGGCTGCAAAGCTTTTGAGTGCACAGATAAGGCAGGCGGGCAAAGAAACCGTATAAAAAGGGCTCGGAGCTCCCAGCTCCTCATCAGCTCTCTTGCCTTCCTCCTCCCGGTGAACTCGGTAAGCCTCTCCTCCATTCATGCTCCTCTTAAGGATTAGAAATGTCATTTACTGATCCGTGCCGGGAGCGCGGCTTCTCTGAAGTTTGGGGTTTCTCCAGACCTTGTCTCTGTGCTGGGTGCTTTGGAGGAGCTGCAGGTTCGAGCTTTAACTCTGGGGTGGAAACTTTCCTGGTCCTGTTGGTGCCTGGGGCACCTGGCTCCCTGATACCCGGGGTCACTGCAGAAGGGTTGATTTCAGTGCTGTGGCCCTCTGTGGGTTCCTCCATGAATCTTCTGGTTTATTTTAAGGGAAATCTTGAGGTCTCTTTGGTGGGACAGCAGATGTTCCCCTAACTTAACACCCCACAGCTTCTTGCTGTCAGCATTTCCAGATACTGATGGAGATGGGTGTAATTGCTGAAACGGGACCTGGAACAGCTGAGCCGAGAGCCGACGGGCTTTGTCACGGCAAACGACCGGCACTTTAAGCTTTCTTGGAGGATTTGGGGGGGTAGATCTCTGCACAAAGCTGACGCCCTTCAAATAAATGTAGGATGGTTCACTCCTAACAGTGTCCTGACCCTGGAGCAGCGGCAAGGAGGTTTTAACAGGTAGCGGGTGCGTCCCGGCGTCAGTGATCTCACCAGTCCCCGTGAGCGATAAGAGAAATAAAATGGTTTTTAAACAGGGGGTAAATGAGAAAACTGTGGAAATGGGATGTAATGAGGAGCTCTCTGAGGGGTTTCCATCAGCGTGGTGTCGTTGGGCCAGTGAACAGGTCTTTGGGCTTTGAGGCTGTTACTGCCACTGGAAGTCGTCTTTACTTTTGCTCTCCTCCCCTCTGCTGTGTTTTAGATCTACCACCACTGCAGAAAGATGACTTTCCTCCAGGGCCAGTACGAGGATGACTGCTACTCTCCCTGCAACTACGGGAGCCTGTACAGCTACCGGAGCTATGACTGCGGGAGCCCATGTGGCTACCGGGGCTATGGCAGCCTCTACGGCTCCCGAGGCCTCTACGGCATTGGGGACCGATATGGCTGTGGTGGTCTGTATGGCTACCGGAGCCTTTATGGCTCTGGGGACTGCTATGGCTATGGGGGTCTGTATGGCGGATCTAGGGGCCTCTATGGCTTCGGGGACTGCTATGGCTACCCAGGCTTTTACTCCGGCCGCTATGGCTATCCCTTTGGTTCACGATATGGCCAAAGGTTCAGCTATGGGAGCTGCTACTCCTGCTAAGTCCAGTGGGAACCTCCCTGAAATGAAGACCAACTCAGGCCTGGCAAGCACGGATTGATGGCGAATCCTGGCAGCAGCAGTCCCTGACGTGCAGAGCCCTGGTGACAGCAGCCACCTTCCACGGAGCCTTCACGTTCTCTGCACTGCGGCTGAAGTGCTTGCGATGGTTTCTCTTTACTACGTTTCGTGCCTGCTGGCTCTTGGGCCACACAAACTCTCCTCTTGATCAAAAACCTCACTTCTACTCCTCCGTGTAAACTGGCTTTTATGTTCGTGGTAACGATGTACAAAACATTAACTGTGAGCGGACGGTAGCGGCGGGGTGTTAACGCGTCCTTGGGAATGCAGTCCTTCAGCCCTGATCGCCTTTACGCGTGTATCTGCCTTTCTTCACTCGTAATAAAAATCATGCTGCATCAATCCTGTGCTCCTGGTTTGGTTTCTCTCTTGCAGCTCTTAAGCATCTCGAAATCTACAGCATCTCACAGGTCAAGCGGCGACGCTGCTGCCTTGGAGCACTCAAGGGTTTGCTTGCAGGGACTTGCCCTCCTCGCGCACGGACTTTTGCAGCTGCAAGAAGCTTCAGGTCTATCTCTGGTTCTGCCTGTTTCAACAGCTCCAGAGTTTCGCTTGGATCATATAAATCACTCTGGTGCTGCTGTTGGGTTAACGTGATGTGACCGGGACACAACCCATCACTGTCTGTGATCTGATACTGAAAAGTGCATAAGTCGTGTTTGTGCTCTGGCGGGGGGGAGTTGGATTTGGATGATCTTTTGAGGTCCCTTCCAATCCATAACAGTCTGTGATTCTGTGGAGATGTGGACTTCTCAGGTTTTTAATTTTGAAATAAGCTTGTGTTTTACACAGTACCATAGAAGGAACTTCTTCACGGTGAGGGTGACAGAGCCCTGGAAGGGGCTGCCCAGGGGTGATTGTGGAGTCTCCTTCCCTGGAGACATTTAAAACCCTCATGGATTGTTCCTGTGAGACTGCATCTAGGGGGTCCTGCTGTGGCAGGGGGATTGGACTGGCTGATCTTTCGAGGTCCCTTCCAATCCCTAATGTTCTGTGATTCTGTGATTCAAGAGCCCATGTTGGAAGGGAGACTGAGTACTGTCCAGTTGGGTTTTGACATTTTTAGGGACCATTTGCTGCTCTTCTCTTCCACTCTTCTTTCTTTCCCCCCTTTTCTTTCTTCTTGTTTCTTTGAGTCCTTGGATTTAGTGATTTAGGGTAGAAACATGTTTTGTTCTACCCAGTATCGGGACGATCATGGCAGTGCTTTGAGTTTCCAAGGCCAGCACGAAGACAGGAAGAGCCACCACTTCCTCTTTGACACTTCCCCTCCTGCTTTTAATATAAGGTTTTACTTTCCCTTGTGTTCCACTGACTGATAACAAAACTTGTCTGTTAAACTAGTGTGATAGGAGAGGGTGGGTGTCAGGAGGATGGAGTCAGGCTCTTCTCTGTGTCATTTCGTGAAAGGACAATGGGTCTGAGCTGGAACACAGGAGATTCCATAGCAATCCCAAAAGGAACTTCACCGTGAGGGTGACAGAGCACTGGAATGGGCTGCCCACGGGAGTGGTGGAGTCTCCTTCTCTGCAGATGTTTAAAACCCACCAGGCCATGTTCCTGTGTGACTGGATCTAGGTGATCCTCCTGTGGCAGGGGGATTGGACTGGATGATCTTTCGAGGTCCCTTCCAGTCTGTAGTGATTCTATGATTCTACGATTCTATTTACTGGGAAACAGAGGGTTATGGAGCACTTTGCCAGCACAGAAAGTGCCTTTACAGAATCACAGAGCATTAGGGATTGGAAGGGACCTAGAAAGATCATCTAGTTCAATCCCCCTGACCCAGAAGGATCCCCTAGGCCAGGTCGCACAGGAACATCTCCAGGTGGGTTTGAAACGTCTCCAGAGAAGGAGATTCCACAAAACCCCTGGGCAGCCTGTTCCAGGGCTCTGTCACCCTCACTGGGAAGAAGTTCCTTCTGATGTTCCCTACAGAGCCTCCTATGTTACAGCTCACATCCATTGCCCCTTGTTCTATTATTAGTTGAGATTGAGAAGAGCCTGGCTCCATCCTCCTTATAGACATCAATGAGGTCACCCCTCTGTCTCCTCCAAGCTCAAGAGACCCAGCTCCCTCAGCCTCTCCTCATAAGGGAGGTGCTCCACTTCCTTCATCATCCTCGTTGCCCTACACTGGACTCCCTCCAGCATCTCCATGTCCTTCTGCAACTGAGGAGCCCAGAACTGGACACAATACTCCAGATGTGGTCTCACTAGGCTGCCACCACTCAGGATCTTCATGTAAACTAGGGACAGAGGAAAGAAGACAACTAAGGCCTCAAGGATTTTCTTCATGCAGAAAGTTTTAATGCAGTAAGAGAAGGAGTTGGCACAGATACGGAAAGATTATAGTTTTGGGATGCTGGAAAGAGCTGCAGAAGATGAGTCACTGCTCTGTGCTACACAGAACATTCCTTTTCGTTGAAGCCATGGTGTTCATCCTTCAGGGCCATGTAAATCCAGATCAAAGGAGAGACAGCTGTAATCCTTCTCCATGACGCAGAACTGCAGCACCTTAGTGGAAGCAGTCATGGAAAATGCAGATGACACGAAACCTAATTCTGCAGAAGTCCTTTAGCACCGCTGCAGCAACCGTAAGAAGCTTCTAATGAACTTCAGGTGGTTGTTCCCTTTGCTGAAGAAGTGTAAAGGGGTTTTAATGCCAGAGTGTGTTGAGAGAGAGTTCATCATCAAGAGATGGGAAGAAGAGAGAAAGAACTACAGAGATACGAATACCAAGGAATTTTAGAGAGCAGTCAAGCTCCTCGTGCTCAGTGACTTCAGGTGGGGTCACAGGGGCTCAACTGTTCCATGAACTTTGCCTCTGGGATTGGTCATTTGTCTTTGCTTGCCGGGTCGGGGCTGGTTCTCATTGCAGAGATGTTGCCGCTGGGTTCAGCAGCAAGGGTAGCAGCACCCATAGCTGTAGCTGCAGCAGGAGGGGTAGTAGCAGCGGGTTGAGCATGAGGACCTGTAGTTACAGCAGCTCCCGCAGTTGTAACTGCGGCGGTATCTGCGCAGAGTGCGGTAGGTGCAGGGGCTGTAGCACTTGTAGGACCGGGAGCAGCACAGGGTCCTGTAGCAGGGGGAGCAGCACACGGTGTAGCAGGGGTAGCAGCAAGACATCTTGGTGTGGTGGAGAGAGGTGGGCAAACCTGGAACAAAGCAGCAGGTAACGGGTAAGCTCAGCTAGCAGGGAGCAGCAGCAAGGGTGGCCTGGTGCTGTGGGTAAGGTGGATTTGGAAAGAAGTACTGAGCACATCCTTCTGTCTTTGGATGTGACTTCAGCCTCTGTTCTACCCAGCACCTTTCTCTGCTCCCTCCTTGTTCGATTTGCCTGTGGCATGAGTTTCTACTCTTTAGCTTCTCCTAAGCCAAGACATGTCCCTGTACTTCCGGACTTCGAATGCCGGAGGTCCACCTTGCAGATACACATCCAAAAATAGGTGTTCCAAGGATACAACCTTGGATGTGTTCAAAACCACGTGTC